>PVMI01032778.1:13478-25607 GCA_008528875.1 Aulacorthum solani | reverse complement strand
TATGAAGTAATTCCTAGAAAAAAAATGCATCACAAAATGTCTCCAATAATGGACTTCTGTGAACTCTTCAATATTCATATTATCATACCACGATCTTCTATCAACAATGCTTGGCATGCACTTTTTTAAAATATTATAACCCCTAAAAATATTAATATCAATGCTACCTATTATGTATGTCACTAAATAAATCCATAGAATTTATTAACTACAATTATTTAGTTAAATCATTTTTTAATAAGGATAATATCAAACTATTTTTTTTTTAATGATTTACAATATGCTTCTTATCCAAACCGCAAGGTCACGGTCACATTAGTATTCACATTACTCAATACCCGGACAAAACTGATAACCATTCAATCACATCAAAAGAAGAAATATACAGTTATGTATTATTAAATCAAAAACCACATTTCCTAATTAAGTATTAATGACTAACACTACTCAAGACGATGTCCCGATAGAAGTTGATACCACAACTGGTACCAAAAAATCTGTTTCAAAGTTATTCAGCACCCTCTCTGCCTTTTCATCGTCATCTAAATCAGTTTTTAAATTAATAAAAATATCTGAAAATCTAAATCTAGAAACCTCATAAAATACAAAATAAGAAGGAAACATATTAAAAAATTGATTAGCATCGTTAAATATGTTTTCGGGTAGCAGCTAACAAATACGAAAGAGCAAATACGCAATGCTGAAAAATGTATGAAAATTGAATTCATCCCCTTCAAAAACATGTTATTAGAAAACAATATCGAGGACATCCTTTCATCAATTTACTAAAAAAAAACTACTTCAATAAACAAATATTTGGTATATTAAAAAAAAAAAACTAAACCAATATAGTGTTCAAAACAAAAATATTTAACATAGAATAAGGGATTAGTTTGGTACGTGGTGTTTCAGTAGCTTCTAACTTGTTCTGAGGTCAAGCATCGTCTTAAGGTAGCTCGGGGATGGTTGACAACCCAGGCTTTTAGAGACGAATCTTTACCACATAACCACTTGTTCCAAACTCTGTTGTACCCTCCTTCCTCTAAGCACAGTAAAAACTGGCTAATAACAATAAAGTTGATGCTTTAAAAATAATAAAAATAAATAAACATAGAATAACCAGATTCAATAATATAAAAACACATAATTCTAGGTGTCTAATGAACTTGAAGCACAAAAGTCAGTAAAAGAAACATATTTTTAAATTATACACATGTTATACTCACTGAATGTATGACTTGCGAACAAAACATGTGGCTAACAAAATATTGGAAACCCTGGAACTTACACGATAGTTAATATTTTCTCATTAATCTGAAAATAAGGAATTTGAAAAATTAATTTTTTAATGCTATTTTACATTTATCGTTACTATTTACACATTTTATAGTAATAATGCCTATGTATTTCATTTAACATATAACAAATGTAAAAATATTAAGAAACATAGAAATCTCATAATAATATTTAAAAAAAGTTATATAACTTAATTAGATACTACCTAAGTACCACTAAACCTTATATTATGATATATTATATTATTATTATTACATGCTATTATAAGTGACAAGTCTGATATTATTGTACAATTATAATTATGTTTTTATATCGTTATTAATCTTTCGAACAAGTTTCGAAGGATATTTACATTATGATCTTACTTTATGCTGAAAACACCACTCCGAATTATAAACAATGTGAAGCGTGCATAGCAGTTTTAGTTTGTTAGTGTTATTCGATAAGAAAGTTTTTTGACGTTTACTTTTCATCGGTCAGATTAAATATTACACAGTTCTTATATATTATATTCAGAGCATACTGAACGGAAACTATTCGTTTGAACGTATTTAATATAATGAACGAGAGTTCGAAGACCATAATATAATAAGTTTCATATGAAAGTTTCGGAAAACACCAACCATGAATCGTTTTCATGTCTGCAGCTGCAGGCAAACTAAATCCTGTAGAAACGAATTGGAGGCGGGAGGACAAAAAGGTCATCGTTCACCCTAGTTTAAATCATTATGTAACTAGCAGATTTTTGAATTTTTAATGTTAATCCGATGCAATAAAACGTAGGTACGAGAAATACTTTTCGTCCAAATAATATATTATTCGGAAAATGTTTAAAAATAATCGATATTATTACTACTCTTACTAAGGGTTTATCATCATATTTTCCAAGTGCAAAATTATAGAGTATTGATGGACTCCATAATAATATAAACACATGGGTGTACTTTATAATCATAATATAACTACATTATATTATTTGTATTTAGTCATAAATTAAAAATAAAATTGTATTTATAATATATTTATAAAATAAAATTTCCACAATTGTCTTTTTTTTTTAATTTTTCCCTCCCTCCGGAAATTTGGTTTACCCGGCTTAAAGATTAGGTCTTGCTATATAATTAGACTGATCGACAGTCTGTTTGCAGGCAGCTTATTTATGAGGTTTTGCACTTCACATTAAATATAATATGTATGTAAACGGAATTTGTATATATTATGAATATCATGTTACTAGATAATATTTTTCCTCTGCAAGAAAATTGGAGAAATCGAAGATAAGTTTTTGTGTAGATAGTTTAGTAGAAAAATATCTAATAACATGCTAAATTTTGTTGAGAATTTAATTTAATTATTTGTTATTATAATAATAATTGTTGATAAGGGATTTTATAGCGAGAAAAAAAACTTTACGAAAATTGGCCTCATGATAAAAAAAAGGTTGTACCTAACCAACCAAAAAAGCATATCTAAGTTTTAAATTGTTAATTGTATTAATTATTTTTCTGTTTGCCGATAGGTATATACAGTGGGTCCCGTGGAATATTTATAATAACATGAGTGTTCAGGGCCCACGGTATTATTATCAGGGTCACACGTTTAATTGTCCAGTACAAGGGTTCGTGAGCTTTGTTACGGTTGCATCGTTAAATCAACGGAAACTTATTGTTGTATCGGAGTATTGTCTGGTGCCCGTGACTGTTGCAGTTGTGTTTCTCCTTTGCGACCCTTTGGCCTACACATTATTCACACGTGTTTCTCACACCAAGCAAGCATTTTTTTTCTTCCACCCACACACTCCACGCGTCATCACTGCCTCTTCTCATTGTTTAAGTACACATTTTTCCCCCTTATTCGCAACCTTTATCACACACCCCGTTCGCGTCACAATATTACTGTACTATAGTCAACAAAACTCCCTCGTGAAGCCGTTAACCTGTATTATATTATTACTTGTTCATCGGATAAAAAGCTAGCTGCCCCAAATAATTTTGGTCGATTTTCAATGTTCAAAACAGAAATAATGTAATATATTATTTAGACGACTCTTCTTGCCGAAAATTAGGCACGGAATATTTTTATAATATTATCATATCTTGTGGTATTTGCTCATCGCAACGAAATGATAAAAAACAATTTAAATTATTAAAACATACTATTATTATAACTACTGCTTGTAATAATAAGTGCTATAATTGTTGTTTATGATAATATATTAATATGTGATTTTATATTATTATTTAATATTGTTATCATAAATTAATTGGTAGCCCATCTATTCTAACTCTGTGTTCTCCAGGAAAATATTCTTTTCTCAAATTCAAAATAAAATAAATAAAAACTAGTGAAAATAAATTTTGTTTGATATTTGTATATGTATTTGGTATCCACGTATATTAATAATGTAAATCATTATTTATTATATCCATTGTTATGGCAAAAATAAATTGTATGATATTGTTAAAATATTTGTTTATAATTCATAAAATATAATATGAATTTTGAATAATATAGAACAAAATCCCTAGCAAGTGTTTTATACATTGATACCTTTCTATTACATTCATGTGCGATAAAAAGTTATATTATAATTTATATCATTCATTATAATCGCACGAATAATAAGCTATTATTCAGGTACATCCATGTATATGGTAACAACCAAACATAACAGTTAATATCACATTTTATTTTTTTTTTTGTATTTGTAGTACTGGTAAAATACCAGTATTATGCCTTATTGAAACCACAGCACCTTAAATTATCAGAAATTGAACACTGGTTAAAAAAACAATTCTATTGTATGAGTAATTTTAAAATGACTGAATAATTTGAGAAAACATTTCAAAAACCACAATAATTCAAGAATTATTTAAGGGTAATTTAGTATTTAAAGTCATGCTACCAATTATGTAGGTATACAATTCATAGTAAATTATATTTTTAAATAGCAAATACATTTTCTTGTTATATTAACAAATATTTTTTTCATACAATCTATACAAAATAATTGTATAGTGTATCTGTATATTGTGAATAATACGTTAGATAATACAATTTTATTCCATAAATGTATGAAACTTTAATCTCTACACGTATCACCTATAAGTACATATTATTATGTACATGCTATGAGTAACTTATTATTATTTATTAGTATGTGTATATTAAGTTTTTAAATAAATCTCTACGGGAATTTAAGTTTGATTTATATTATTGACAAAGTTGTATATATATATATATATATATATATATAGATATTTAGATTGGCTTCTTAAAAATCCTTAGGTATAATCAAAACAAAACGTCGCTCCTTGGATTTCAAAAAAACAGTGAAAGTGTTTAAAAGTTACCTTTTTTAAGTACCTATCATGCAGGTTTAGTTTTTTTTTCAATGTAGAAAATATTTGCTGTGTGAAGTTTTTTGAGCTTTTACATTACCGAAAAAGTGTTTTCTGACAGAACGCATAAAAAACTTATACCTTAATACTTTTAAATGTTTTATAACAGCATCCGGTTGTTTTACGATTGCTATTTTATTCATAAGTTACCTATATTATAGCCAAATTATTATTGATTAAAGAAACTTATTTGGAAATTGTATTACTCAATTATTTATCTATTCGTATAAACCCATTTTAAAAATAAATTCAGTACAATTAAACTTATATGTGTTTTAGATAAATTATGAGAAAGTGTATATTGTAGTATTAAATTGTACTATACATAATAGGTACTAGTAAAAATTACATTATAAAGCTAAATATATTTAGTTATAAATCGCCGAGTTTAATATTTTTACACAGAATATTTTTCATGTCAGTGAGTGAGCAATTTTTATGAATATATTACTGAATAAACCATTAAAAATTTAATTTTATAAAACAAATAAAATATATCTTAGCATAATCATTAATTAAAGTTCCTTTCGAGAAATAGAATTTGATAAATCAAAACACTGTTATGTGAGTATTTCTGACTAATGGACCTGTCATTTAAAATAAGTCATCTGGTGCGTTAGTAATGGTACCTACCTAGTGGTTGCAGTCTAGAGGGTAGTGGTTAGAATAAATCATCTACAACACAAGTTCCATTTAATTTCTCTTCTCCATAAATGTCTGTGCGGAAAATAATTATTTTACCACCAAATAGAGTGCTTTGGTCAATAGCTACAAGGTTTAGTCGTAGAGAACTACCTATGCAGCCCTAAAAACATCTCATTAGCGTCATACCCACATTGGTCACCACAAATATCATTGGATGAGAGAATGGAGGAAAAATTAAAAATAAAAGTCAATAATGGTGGATGGAAAGCAAAGAGAAACGAAGTTACCAATTAAAATTTTAAATGTCTTGTTTCTGATTTGTTTTTTTGCATTCAATTGCATTCAAATGTCTACTTTAATTTATTGACAAAACAAATATTATGCTTGAATGCACTCAAACCATTATAGATTCCAAATTACGATTAACTTGCATTAAATGAAGGAATGATAAGTAATTAAATAATTATAATTTCCTAACAGGTAACCATTTAAAATTATAATATAGTTAATCATATTCAATGCACAATCATTTTTTAAATTATTCGATTTTCGAATCGATTCCGTATTTCTGGCTTAAATAATATACGTACTTAACAATTTTCTTTACGTTCGAGAATATTATTTTCATAAACTTAACCATTGTTTGACGAATCATCTAAAATGACATATCACATTATACCTTATACAAAAAAACTCTTATAGAAATACAAAGTAGTTAAAGTAAAAACAATCTTCAAAAAGCAGAAATTCACTGCATGAAAACAGTGAATACAAATTTTTGTGGCCGTCATGGACGAATGTAGTGTTGTAATTTTAAAGATACTAAAGCATTTGAAAAATGATCCTAAACAAAAAATAGTTTAATATGCTTTGTGTTTGTTCGTCCAAATACGTCACAAGAGTATAAGGATCGGTTGTAAAATATACACGAGGATTTCTGCATGATGCTATAAAAACAAAATGCATACATAGGTATTTAACTTTAATCATTAAATTACCACCATAAACATAATTAATTACATGTTATGTTACTTAAGTATAAATATAACTTTCTATTGGAGTAAATGTATTTAAATAATTTAATAATAGTTTACGGCAGTAATTCTTGCAGTTTTAACATATCAATAAAAAATATTATTTAACGTCGTTTTGAAAACTGTATGATTATTATTTTAATTATAAACATATTGGACACAAATAGGTATTATACTTGATTTTTAATAGATAATTTAAACTATTTGGTTTCTTGTTGTATTTAGAACGCCTCATATGTCAAAGCCTAGATTCGACCTTACAATTTATTTGTACTGATTAAACAATATAATATGAATTAAATCAAATATTCTTATTTTATATAATAGAATCTATGAATTTAATATTTACAATGATAAACATAATATGGTGCAGTTATTAAATAAAATAAATAAATAAAATTATATGAATTTGAACACGTATTTTAATTTCCAAATAGTATTTGAAATAACGTTTTTACACAATTATCGTATTTAAGTCATGGTGTACATTCAACTGATGATTATATGTGTAGTTATATTATACATATAATATGTTTATAATTCTAGAGAAATAATAAATTATTTTTATTATGAATTAATAATAAACATTGTCGTGTGTAATATATTATTATTATTTAAAATTATACATTGAAGAATGTATACAATTGTACAATATTCTTTGTGGTATAATCTATTATTATTGTAGACACAATATTATTTAATGCTGGAAAAACCCTTTGTTCGATAATAAGTGTGGAACAATTCGCAGTTACGTTTCCGGTATGTACGGATGCCATAGTACTAACTCGTACGTCGGTGAAAACTTGCTGTCATCCGCAATGCAGTTGTCTGTTTAATAACAATCATTGCATTTATTCAAAGTTCTGTCAGGGTATTAATCAAATTTTGAGTTAAAATATTCTAAGAATTTTCGTTATCTGTACCCGCCCATAAATTATAATATTAAACAAAGATTTAATTGAAGAATTATTTAATATTTGATAAAAATATGCATAGTTTACTGCAGCGGTTCCCAAACTGTGCACAGCGGTTCCAAAGGGCACCACCAGCATTTGCCATGCCCAGGGAATATACCAAGAAATAATTTACAGTTTATTAAAATTATTTTTAGAGTGTTTTGTTAATTTAAAATTGAGTCTTATAAAAATGCATGATTTTCAGCTTACATTTCAACTAAAATAAAAACTCGTCTCGATACTCAAAACCTGACCTTCAACTCCATTTATCAATAATGTTGCAATTAATAACAGCCATTTACATATTATTTGTCACAGTTTTACAATATTCACATTTCAAATAATTGTTCTCTTTTAAAAATATTTTTGATAATTTCTTATAAGTATAAAAAATATTAATTTTAAGTCTGCTGCGTATGTTAAAATGATTTTATAATATTACGGTCAATAAAGTTATAAAATTTGATTAATAATGATAATAATAGTATTAGTGTTAACTTAATATTTATGTTTCTCTTGGTATTCAAAGCAGAACACCGTGGCTGAATTTTGTTCAAAAAAAAATTGGGAACCCTTGGTTTACTCTACTTGTGTATACGGTTTGAATTTCAAAAACTGTTTAGTCTAAATACAACGCACATTGTATACATTTTATAGGAATTCGTAATAAGTTATTAAAATGCACTAACTAAAGCTGTGACAACATTGCATCAAATATTTGCTAATTACGACATTTTTAAATAATATTCCAAAATAAAAATAATGATATAATGTTTGTCTTTTATTTTATTTCTTACATACCATTTCACATTTTGTCAACTGGCTTGAAAACTGCTCAGAAAATACTATATAGGTACTTGAGGAAATTCAACAAAATATATTGAAATTTAAACTTCACTTTTGAAAATCAATAGTTAGTGTACAACAAGTTTATTTCAATCCCATGAGATTTACCCAAAAGAGTACCCGAAAATAGTTTGTCCTGCTAAGTTTATCGAACGCAATTGGTAATTTAATACTAATTGTAAGCATAAATTATAATCATAATGCGGTTGCATTTTGAAAGCTCAGCACCGAAGAAAACAAAAATAAAATTGAAATTTATATTTTTTAACTATATAAGTAAATTTATTTTCGTAGTGTAAATGTGTAATCATTAAATGAAAAACAAATAGGTACCTTATTTGTTGTTAAATTAATGTAAATTGTTAGATTTTGAATTGTCTATTCATTTCTCCACTACTATAATATCAAGCTATCACTTAGTTTTAGTTTTCAAGTTAATTGAATGTTTTGGTTAAGTTAATAAAATGAATTATGATTTTTTAATGCAATAAATTTCAAATTAATAATTATAAAATATAACTATAATTATAAACATTTTAATAATAATTCTTGTGTATTATAATTATAATACAAAAGAATATAGTATTATACTAGTAAAATTCATTGAAGAAATCCAAATTAAACCAATACATTTGTGATAAAAATGTGAGATTAGGTTATATCAAAATATGTGTTACTGCAATAAAGATATGTGTAGAGATATAAGACATATACCACCTTCAAGTGAAATTATAGAGCTTCAAAATATTTTAAAATCCTGTGAAATGTGATTCAAAATAATGTAAGTTTTTTTTTATCTTTCTGTAAAAATGTAAGTGTAAATTGAGAATTGAACATTTAAATTATGAGAAGAACAGTTTTAGATAAAACTGTAGTGCATGGCAATTAAGTTTAAAAAAGAAGTAAGAACGAATTAGTAACAAGATAATAAATGCACAACATAATGATTCGGTAAAGAACATAAATCTCCGAGGAATTAAAACACAACACTTAATTTAAATGCACAAACATTTTGCTTTGTCTACAATTCTATAAACCTAAATTAAAATCGTTATTTTCCAAATAAAAGGAAATCATTTTTAATGGACTTATATTTTCCCTCTGTATTTTGTTTTAAGTAATAATATTATAGCATAAAAATAAAACACAATAGAATGTACCTTCGGAATCAAAAATAACCGTATTCGCTATTAAGTTCTACATATATATAAATACAAAAAAAAAGAAAGGTCAAATAAAGTAACCTTTCCGATATTAATTTGATTTGTTTTTATTTTCACTTTTTAATTTATAGCACTTGTAACCACAAAAAATAATAAAGTTTTCTAAAAGAGGGTGAGAAGAGTAAGAGTGTCTTGTAACTCTACAACAGAAGTATGTGACTGGGCGGTGTAGAAGGTATAGTTGAGACTCATGCATGGTTTTGACGTGTTAGCAAACGGCGATGATTAATCTAAGGGAAAATGGCTCATACCCTCTCCATCTATTTATTAACCTGAACGCTCTATGTAATAATAACAGTTTCTAATTGCAAAACGAATGATACGCTGATTGCGAAACATACCAATTGACGAAATCCACACATTAAGATAGTATAAATAATAACATTAAATTAAAATGTCCTTGTCACAGTCACACCAATATATATAATATTTTGTATGCTATGTTTATTTGTAATGTATGGGTAGTGGGTACGTAAAAGTAGTCTCTTTTTAGTTCAATTTAAAGATGAACAAATATAAATATTATTCGATTTTATGAATGTTCAATGGTCAGAAGTTTCAATGTTGATTTTAAATATCAATAATATTATATACTTGATGAGATCAACACGAAATTACCTTGAGTCACATACAATTTTTTGATTTTCAAATTGAAGAAAAAGCGAATTCATCTAGAAACTTTAATTATTATAAAAAATACCTATACATCAAATTTTACTAGAGCAGTTACATTTTACATGCATTTTTAGATTATATTAGATTTATTTGTGTATGATATATTCAAATTGTAAGGTCCTCGAACTAATACAGAACATTTTTTAGTTTGCGTTAAAAGCATTCCGCAATAACTTTTAAATCATAAAACTCATGATAAATATTAAAATCTTGTGTTATATAATATATATATATATATATGTATATAATTAAATTAAGTAATTGTTTTTTGATTTATAATAATGATATACTTTTAAAAAAACACGTCCTCTTTCTTATCCTGAAAAAATAGGGTGTTCAGTATTATTCGAAGCTATTAAAAAAGTTCATAGTTTAAAGCATATAGTTAGGTTTTTTTTTAGTTTATCGATGCTTTTATGAAAAGTTTACTCTTTTGAGTCGACAAGAATGTCATCCAAAATTTGTAATTAATTACATAGTTAATATAAAAAATATTCAGAGCATAAGCATGTTCAATATAATATAATACAAATAAAAATATTATAATAAAATCATTTCAACCTCTAATTTATCCCAGTTATTCACAAAATTTAAAATTTAAATTTGCTTAGCCGGTTTAACAATCTGTTTTAAAGTTTAAAAAAATTATAATTAGTAGATACATCTTTGTTTTTACAATTTTAAATTACATTCGTTAATCACAAATAATTTTATAAATATAAATAACTATATCATACAATTTATACCTACTCGAATATAATTATATTACGTATGTTTAGTAGGTATGTTATTATATATATATTTTATATAATTATTACGTACATGTTATTATTTGATCATAGTTTAACCTTTCAGCAGTCGCGTTTTTTGTACGAAAATTATAGATTTATTGACATAACATTTATTTACCCTAATTAATACTGAGATTTTTTTTATTCTACAATGACGTTTTCACTTAGTGATAGAAACAATTGTGTTTTACGAATAACTATATTGTAACTATCATAAAAAATTATAAAAAAAATATTTATAAATTCATAAAATATTATATAAATAAGAGTAAAATGTTTCCAAAAAATATATGTATTAAAAATGATTAATTAAATAGGAAATATACAAACAAATATTTTAAAACCATTCTACCGTAAAAAAAGGCGACACGCGCCTGCTCATGTAATACACAGTTGCACGCCTGTCAAAGGGTTAATTATAATTCGACGTAATTATAATTCAAGTTGTTGAAAATTAGTGTTTAGCAGTTATTGAAATAGTCAAAATGTGAATATTTTTCATACGATTTTATATACATTTTACATTTTGAACAATTTATTTTTGATTTGGGTGAATGTTATTTTATTTTATTTGAATAAGGTTTTTTAGTCTTGGAACATTATTTAAATGTTAAAACTGAGACATTTTATAGAAATAGGACCGTCACATAGTCACAAAATGATACTTAATAAATAACCTAATATTAATTTTTTTTAGGTACTATATACTATTTATATCAAATTTAAACAATCATACTATGTGATAAGCAAATAAAAAAGCATGACCAGAAGATAACGAAAAAGTAATGAAAATGCCACCCATTAATATCACTTTCTATTGCATTTGTTTATCAATCATTATTGTAAGATATCAACGAAGTCATTAATTACGCTTCGGGGATCTGCAAGGATTATACCAGGAATTTATAAAGAGAAGAGAACACATTTTAAATAAGTGTATTTGGAAGAGGCAATATATGATTATATTATTTAAAGAAAAATTCGGGTGCTTCATATACTTTATTTTTAATTATGATTTATGGATCTTTTTGTAATGTTTAGTTTAATAATTTATTATTGAGTGGAATTCGATATTTTTCTTAGATCTACAATTAAAAAAATGTATTTTTATAATATTTTTTGTTCTGCGTTCCACAGCAACCGAATCTTAAATGTTTTTAAAATAGTTTTATATCCATACGAATTTTAATTTAACTATATAAGGGTGTTTATTATCATATAGAATAGTTTTAAGCATAAGCAGATGGTTATTTTTAAAAAAA
>PVMI01032778.1:0-13392 GCA_008528875.1 Aulacorthum solani | reverse complement strand
CAGAGAGTAACATTAGAACACGAGAAGAATTTGAAAGTAAAGGTTGTATGAGTAGTTACTTTAAACAATCATTTTGTAAGCCAGCCTTCCTGACTATTAAGTTGATTTTGTAGATTAGTGGAGACTATGTAAGGATTAACATTTATTGATATTAACGTCTTGTCATCAGCATAGTCGGCCACTAATATATTTGGGGTGATCAAACATTGTAAATAACAGAAAATAAAATACTGTCTTCTATGGTTGATGCCTGCATTTATAACACTGTTATCTTTTTCTAAGTGCGAATAATCGTAAAGAATTTGAAAGTCAAGTTCTGACAGATGTTTTAATAAAGATAAAGTATGGTGAAGGGAGAAATGTTTTCAGCTTGTATATAAAGCTATCATGCTATACACGATCTAATGATTATGAACTATCTGAGATAACACAAGTTCAGTATAATCGGTTTTTAGTGGGTACAAAATAGCATCTACCTATAACTTTGTATACCTTGTCAGTGGTCGAACGGGAACCACAAGTCCAAAACTGAAAATCGGGAAAGACATTGTTTTCTACAATAATAGGTACTTAGTACTTACGATGCGTTTAAGTATTAGTCTTTCTAGAACTTTCGCCAAGAAATGGGTCTAACATAAATCTAACTTAGAAGTGAAAATATACATTTGCATTTTAATTTTTTATTTGAGTAAAACATATACATATTTTAACCCATGAAATACTCTTATACATACTTTTCGATATTTTTAAAAACGTTGTGAATAAACTACAAAGTAATTACTGACTTAACAGAATTATATATTAAAGTAACTGTTACCTAATGAATTGTTTGTTTTTCTTAATAATAATATTAATAAACTATAATATATTCAAAAATAATTAATCTTCAAACTTGTACAATTTAGTGACTTACTTTCATTTTTTAATAGTTATGAACCATAATAATATGACATGTTCTTATAAATCAAATCCAACGCATTCGACATAAAACAATTCCACTTAAATGTATCATACAATAACTTTTTATCATGGAAATGTGTGTATCTATTTACATATTTACATTTATTATTTTCAAATGTATTTAAATATATTATATGTTCATAATTATTCCAATGTTTTTACTAAATAAAAAATAAAGATTACTATATAATGAAACGGAGCGTCGGGAACGACGTTCCGGATCATGAAATAATTAGAACGCACTTATTTTTGTAAGTTATCACGTTCCTCTATTTTGGTGAAAATATACATATATACATATTATAATAAAAGGGTTAAGTAAAGCGTCACCTTTTTCCGGCCAGACTTGGAAAAAATGAATCGGAACGGTCGGTGGTGCTTGGAGCCGAGGCCGAACACTAATTATTACAATGGCAAATCATGCGTTGCGTACAATATTCGAGGGGCTGGGGATTGACCGTCGCCGGCACAGGCTTAATAAATAAGCGGTACACCGGTGACGAGTCGAATCCGTGGAGGTGAGCTCGAGTAAGCGCCTTAATGCTTTGCTAGCCCTGAAAAGTGCAGTTTTGGTGGCAACTAATTACGGTCAAGTGTTGGTCAGGCCGTTGTCTCCGTGGTTTCATTCACTGGCGTTGGAATCGCTCCTCTGGGTGGCTGGCAGTCCTTCCGAGCAGCTTCACTGGCTAGTGGCGGTTCGTGCCGCGCCAGGCAGATGACGTATGGGCTTCGGGTCGGATGCCGTCCGTTGTCAGTCGAACGTTGAGTTCGGGGCCGTCCGCTGATCGAGGGACCGTTTGATGTCGCACCCAGAGGATAGGTACGTGGGTTGCCGTGTCCACTGTCAACCGCGATTACACTTCGAGGGCGTTCGCATCACGAGTGATGTCGAATGTGGATTCGTCGTAGTCGGCGTAAGTCGTAGTCGCGGACGGTGCTTATAACCGTAGCGGCGGCGTGACGATTCCGGAAATCTGATTGGCTGAACAGGATCGCTTGTAGGGTCTTCGTAAATCTTCCTTCTCAAAATTCAATTCAGTCTATTGTATGGTTCGATTGAAGTCTTGAGAGTTAGTGTGCAAGTGGAAGCATTTGGTTTCGGATGAACACATTATCTTTACCCCATTACCGACTAGTAAACGATTTGTTTATTCGGTCTACCCGGCGTCTGGTTGTATCTACGTTTCCAGTGATAACTTTTCTCCCTGGTTCTGATTAAGTCGTGGGTGGTATCTATGAATGGGTATTTTTATCCCCTATCCGATGATGCCACCATTGATCTCGTTCTTTTTTGTCTTCGTCGTTCTTTTCCTACTTTCCTCTCTTTCAGACTGTCTCGTATCTTCTGTCGTATGTTGGTCGCTGTGTTTTCTTCTTTCAGTGAATTTGGTCATACCTCTGGATAGGTATTTTTCTCCCCTATCCATTGATATCATCCCCATCACTTTAAGTTGTATTTCAGTTGTTGTTTTAAGTGTTTTCTTAATAAAGGCCTGTGATTGGTCGTTATTTGTTGGTCCTGAGAAGGACCGTTTTAATCGTGTACGTGTGATAAATGTTCCGTAACAATAATTTATTATTTGTACAATATAAATGTAATGTTGTTTATTTTAACAAACAATAATGAAAGTGTTATGTATCTATATATATATATATATATATATGTATATATCATTTTTAATAAGTGTGAAATTTTTTCATGCTTGAAAAAATGTGTTTGTTTATCATATGATTATATGAATAGCACAATAAAATTACGAATGTATGACCCTAAACTGTAGCAATAATATTCAGTTTTTAAGGTGTAGGGCGGATACTGATATGCTTAATAATCGAAGTATTTTCAAAATTGTCTTAAATTTTTTAATTTAGTTTCTCAAATTATTTCTGATTATATTTTACTACTAACTATTTAAAATAGTAAAAATTATTTAGTCAACCCTAACGTTTTTTTTTATTTCTGCAACAAGTACTCTCAGACATAATACGTATATCATTGTTTTTTATAATAATTATTATAATCGAAATTAGTTAAGCATAATATAACTATAGGATTTCACTGATAATAAACAGCGTGATGTATGTGTGCCTTATACACAGTTGTCGGAGGATATGTTGTGCATGGTTCCGGGTACAGATAATATGTCAGATGGTGTGCAGAATACCTAAATGTTCAAATAAAATATTTGCAGCAGTTCCAAAAGCCTAGGGAACAATTGGGTCTTTGAATACAATTAAACCAGTAACTCCATATTAATATAGACCGGTCTGGGTCCTTTTGTGTGGTCTGTAATGACAAGTATGAAATTTCATTAATGTTCATTGATAATAATTAAGGGTAAAATCCTAATGTCATTACATCCGTTAGATATAATTCAAAGCCTAATAATGTTACCCAAATATATATATTTTTCCTTCAAGTCCAAGATATATAGGTAGTGAAATAGGCTAATAAATGAAGTAAAATTTACATAGGTACATGAAATTAATATGTGTGTTTTGAGATTAGAAATACCTCTGTTCTACAGAGCAATGACAAATCTGTTTTGGAGTTGGGTTTTACGTATTATTTGATTAGCATTATTATAATTACATTTTATATAATATTATGATTATCAACAGAGAGAATGAGAGCAATGTTGATTTTTATTCTGGCACAATTATAAACAAATATAATATTCGTGACCACTTATCGAAATTGCATATGAACGGTGACTGTCACCAACGCTGGTGAACATCGATGATTCAAATATTTTATACTTCGAACAAATATATTTCTCGACGCTATTACAAAAGGTGGGATAGGATATGGGGTAGGACAAAACGAGAAATAGATTTCCTTCAAAGCGAACCGTAACGAAACAAGAAAAACAATAACCGAGTACTTAAGAGGTTTGGTCTTGGAGATTTCCTGTCATCTGATATGGCCCGGACTTTTATTTACGGCCACCGGCAACCCTTCTTTATTGTTATCTTCCCAGTCACAATTCCCACCCCAATACTAATGGATAATGTGATTTTCACCGGAGACAGTAGAAATTGGTTATTACTGACCCAGGACTGCAATTGTTTTGCGTGGATATAGGGATGGTCATTTTACCCAGACATATAATAATATAATGGATCCGTTTTAGAAATTTAATCGGTCGAATCTTTTATTATTTTATAATGTACTATAACTGAAAATATACTATTAATATATTATTTTTTATATACCTATACACAACCATAAAAACAAATTAGTTAACAAGATTAAAAAAAAATATATTATTATTATAAGATTTTATACACAGTAAATATCAACATTAATAAGTTAAAGTACTTTATTTGTTTAATATTCAACTAATATAACCGATGGGTATAATAATATTGTGTATGACTGATAAAAGACATAATGTTATTAATCTGCTTTGAAAATATATAGACATTTCTACAACTTAATTATAATAAAACCAATAGTTTCCTAATTAAAAATCTTATAGGTATTGGATTTTTCAAATATAGCCTCATTTTATTTAAAATTAAGCAAGATTAAATTTATTAATAAATCACATTACAGTTAATAAGTTTAAGATTGTAATAATTGTGTAAAATATTAACTTAATTTCATCATTATCTGAATTAGAACAATAATAGTATTGTGGTAAATAATCGTTTTGTATATAATTGCATTAAAATTTATAACGTTTGTAAATAATATTATAATAGTAGATTATTTTCGACATTTTTAATTATTATAATTATTACTTATAACCATTTATACTTAAGTACTTAAACATTTTCAACAATTTATTATGATACCTTAATTATATTTATATAAACATATAGGTATCGACTTTTTGAATTTTATCTCAAGGAAATAGTCACAGAAAAACCTTTCATAAAACCGGTAAAGTTTAAGGTACTTTTTGACGTTCATTAAAATAAATCGATTTTTTAATTTGTTTTTACTGTTGTTACCAAATGCGATTTCAAACTTAAATACTTACAACTTGTCGTAAATGTTTAATAACTTTTTTTTAATGATAACTTTTCATGAATTGAGGAGAAAAACTAAAGAATCAAACTTGAATTATTAAAGGAAAAAAATTAAGATGATAGTTTTAACATTTTTTTATGATGGCGTCCATTTAATTTGACCAATTATACAGTGGCTCTAAAGCATACCATGAAGAATAAAGACACTTTGAATCGCAATAATATGGTTTAGAGAATACATTATCTGTTCATGTTATAAATTTAATTTTTAATTCATGCACGATTTTTATTTTAATACTGAACCTTTAATAAATAACTTAGTATTGGATCAATCTTTAAAAAAAATGTAATATAGAATTCTTAGATCAACTAATTTTATATTTATACTCTAATAGATTGTAATAAGGTCAAGTACCTAACATTTCCTTTTAGGGACGTGATAATATATTATAGATATTAGTATATTACATTAGTGTTCAGTGACATAATTGATAAAACTTAATTTGAATTATTGTTATGTGTTAATAAATGTATCTTGAATTATTGCTAATAACAACTTACCAAGAAGAACTTTATTTTAACTTAATGCAATTTTATCAATAAACAACATATTATTCAAAATGCAGATCATGTTTATTTTTATATAAATATTTATTATTCATATCAACTTAATAAATACAATCAAAAGAAAATAAAGTGTTAGTAATTAATATAGGTAGTACAAAATATAAACAATATATTGTGTTCAGTTGACAGTCGGTAAATATAAAAATAAAATATATTGAAATTTTATGTTAATAATTTAAGTGGTATTAATATACTTAGTAATTGTATTTATATATATATGTATATATTATACTATTATGTATGCAAAAAAAAAATTGTCTTCATTTTAAACATATTTTACTATCATTATTTATTATAAGATCACGATTTAAATGTTAAACAAATTGCTGAATCATGAATGTCTATTCTAACTAATTGTATGTATAGAATAAATTATTGTACTTTATAAACATGTAAATTTTTATTTTTGTGAAACGATAGAAAATAATATCGACTCTCAAAGTAACAAACCCGCCCTTCATACCCCACAAAGACCCTGTGAACTGTGAAATGCCAAATTTCCCTTTCAACTACCTCAAAATAGTCGCCACAACGTGCCTATTATTCTTATTGTTTATTTTTAAATATTCCAACTTCCACTTATATATTCAAAATATTTTCCCCTTTATAAAAAAAAGGTTGTATTCCTTAGTATATCATAATTCAATTAAATGGGCTTTATCATATTTTAATTGTCGTATATTTATATTTTTCAAATGAATTGCATAACTACTTAATTGTTTAGGCTTATTTAATTTGAAGAAAAAAATTACCTATCTAACCATATTTTACAACTAGTCATTCTCACTAGGCATGAGCTAGGTAATGTCGATGTTAAATAATTGTTTTTGACTATTATAATACATTTTAATTAACGCAATAAAGTTTCATAATAATATTGCAATATATGAAAAACAATATAAATACATTTTTATATTAGTTCTAAAATAAATAATTATTTAAACGTATATCACAAAAAAAAAACACTTATAAGATAAACAAAATTGAATTTAATTAATTCTTCTATCCTTCTTATTGTTTTTAAAATGTTTATTGATATAATGCATTTTTTTAGAGTTGAAAACATTTTTTTTTTGAATTTAACAAAAGAGAAATATTTTATATTTTTATTAAATTATTATTGACACTTCCAAATTATATTAACAGAACGTCTATCAATATACAATAATGTATTATACTCTAGTGCATTAGTACAATATCACCGAAAATAAAATTAATTTTGGTTTATAACAACAGACAGTAAAAGTGCTCACTCGAAATTCTTAAGATACTTATGAAGAACTCAAAATAATGTTTATTCGTTGTTTTTGTTGTTTTGTGAAAAAAAATAAGCGATGAAGAATAAAATATAATAATAACTTTAAAAACAAGACAAGTTTAAATATACTGAATTTAAAATATGTTTTAATGATAATATGTTTTACAATATAAACACCTATGTGGGGCTGTCTTAGGATAAATATTTTAGACTAACCGTACATTAATATATATAATAATTTTATTGAGCCCAAAGTCTTAGAATTCAATTAAATTGTATGTAATTTATTATATTTTAAACGAAAAATTATATAAGTAGATGATTCTTTTAGTGATGCTGAACCACCTAAAAAGGATCTTTAAAATTATGACCACACATATAACTAGTTTTAAATAAATAAAAGTATCATAATTCACTGATTATAAAATGGTAGTTCTATGTCGATTCCAGATGATAACATACGAAATTAGTGGATAAGATAAAGATACATT
Source organism: Aulacorthum solani (assembly GCA_008528875.1). NCBI lineage: Eukaryota > Metazoa > Arthropoda > Insecta > Hemiptera > Aphididae > Aulacorthum > Aulacorthum solani. The sequence goes on along the minus strand of PVMI01032778.1, from coordinate 6,078 downwards.
TTATCTGGATGAATATAATAATACGTTATTATTTAAATAATAAATATATACATATAACATAATAGATAAATTGTTGGAAAATCAATGTAACAATTCAAAACTGACTTTATCCATAAAATGTATGTTAAGACTTTTTGATGAAAAATTCTCATTTAAGTACTTCTAAATTGTGTGTGTGTTTTTTTAAATGACTACTAAATATATTAAAGAATACTTTCAGGAAAATGTATATTATTTTGAATTTTTTCATGATATTTCAAAACAATTGTTTATGATGAATATTTTGAATATTATTAAGTTTTTGGATTTTAGATAAATTTAGCTAGATTTGGTTATTTTCATTTAAGATAACTGTTAAACAATATTCATCCAGATAAAATGAAAATTAGGTATTTCCTATCCACGCAATTAAAAAACGAAATATAGCTAACCCATTTTATTGTAAAAACGTGTAGGTGGCATTTAATTCATAATAGATTTACTGTTTGAACAATTATTGGATTACAGTATTATTAGGCATTGTGTATTCTAAAATATAGCTTAATAACTTTTAAACTATCAGCAAATATTATAGTTATTTAATTAAATAATATTGCGAGGTAAAAGGAAATTCTAATTACTGGCGACCTTAAACTGTAAATTATTATCATTTCACCATTGCTTTTGAGGTTTCTATGAAGGACCTATTACTTGCTCTCTTCTCTCTACCTTTCTTTTGCTTACCCTCATAATAATGTCAGGAAACATATTTACACTTCAGTATAAAACAAGTAAGCCATTGGTGTTCTGCCACCCGTGGTGACGGTTACAGTACATAATATATACTTATAAGTGGCCTCACTACTGCTATTGCTACACACGGAGGAACAAAAACGTTTGTTTGTTTGTTTTCTCAACAAGCAGTACGTGACTAGATCTCGAAGTGATGAAAAATAGAATTTTGCCCCCAAAGGAAAAACTGTAGTGACTGCAAAACTCCATGTTTATTGTAATATGCAATATATTGAATACTTCATATTTTCAAGTGTATAGGTACGTATAAACTTAATATTTACTCGATGACTTTACATTAAGTAAAAAAAAAATGGTAAAAAACATATCAAAATACTGGTACTTAGACTTTTGTTTCAATTTGCTCGCCTTACCTCTTTGATTTCGAAATATATAAAAGTAATATGCATAAGTCACCGCAGATTAAAAAACAATAAAGAACTAAATGCATGTGAAAAAAATGAAAATCCATTTATATTATATCAAAAAGCCGACCACCATATTTTTCAGTTGTGTTTCCCCGAGTTGTCAGAGTATGAATAAACGGATTTAACTAAACTAATAAATAAAATCACAAATTGTATTTGAGTACTTAGAATCTAAATAATGAGCATAAGTTTTAAAAATTTAATTCTCAATAAATTATGAAAAAATGGTATTTTTTAAAAAAAACCTTTAAGTAATTTAAGAAACTGTGATAATTGTATTGTGTAAAATATTTGCTCAAAACATAAACAAATTGTTCAGAGTTCTGCTTTCTGGTTTTCAATCATTAATGAAAAATAGAAAAATCAGAAAACATACATATTCTGTACAAATAATTTATTTTAATTGTTTCAAAATTATCTTTCCAAAAAATAATCCATCAAAACGAGAAATAATAAAATATTTACTTCTGGTTATATCAAGCAATTAAAATGTACTTTTAAACCTTAAATCATGTCATAAGATAGTCATATTATAAGCATTTTTATAATATTATATGTTAATGTATTCAGAGTATGCATATTGTAAATATTAGAAAGAATAATTATGGTATTTTTCATGGTGTTTCGTTTCTACTTGTTACATTTTTGGAAGTGTTTTTTTTTTTACTAAACTTTGGGTGTCAATAAACTTTGGAACAGTTAATTTTTTTTATGAAGAACTATGTATATGTATTATACATATATTTATGGTTACTCCGCTTATTGCCAGATGTTTTTAAAAGGAAAACAACAAAAGTTAAAGAAATTACTTTTCCTGGCTTTTGGACGACAGAATATAACTTATGAGATAAAAATAAAAACCATTTTACAGTTTTTTAAAGTTAACAATAATAAAATCATAATTATTTTTTTGGCGTTGAAGAATTCATTGTGCTCACACTCCAAGTTATTTTTTGCGAGATGTTTTTTTAAAACAAAAGCGTTTACAATGTTTTTGAATAGGTTTTTTTCATCAAGGATATGGTGTCTACACATTGTCTTTTTTAATAAGTTTGTTATGTATAAATGTAATTTTGGTTTTTCATACTTTTTTATAAATTTGGCAGTGATTGGTGGATATTGCTAGAAAAAATACTTCTAATCAAAAATATCATTCACGTGTTAACAAAATACAATTGAAATTGTACATTTAGATAATATAATTAAAAATAATTGCTATTAGTACACACATAGATGGAAAGAATAACTTGCTACAGATAGTGCTAAAACTAAACAAAATTTAAAAATAAATACAATGAAATTATAAGTATGTACATATGTATTATTTATGAGATACAGTAGAAAAATAATTTGTTATTAATTGTTGGTATTTTGGCTGTTTATTGACAAAATCTTCTAATTCGAATTTGAAATTTATATTGAGCGTGATTTGCTTTCATCAATATCGTAAACAATTTTTCGAATAATTTCTTTGTGGTGTAATGTTTTGAAATTTTGTATAATATTTGTACATTGTACATAATAATTAACACAATAATCACGAAATACCCAGAATATCCGGATATAACAGATATAAAATTATACTTCGACTAACATTCATCACAATTTTATATTCGAGTTAACAAGNNCTTATAATACATTGAGTGTTATTACAATTTCTAGGGAAATTAAAAAAAATCGAGTTGTCGAGTTCTTCGAGTTATCACTTATCCCGACTCGACTGTAGTTAGTATACCCAACCTACTATATTATAACAGATAATAAGTAATTTATGTATAGTGTACTGTGAATAAAATATTAAAATCTACAATTGAATAAATATTAATCAATAGTTCATGTACCTAACTAATATTCACATTACATACTAGACTTTTAATCGAACTCATTTATGATATAGATTTTACGGTTTTCTACGGATATTAAAAATACATGACGTATGAGTACCCTGAATCCACTTATTATGGGTATTAAGAAATTAAAAATACGTGTATGCAAATACCATCAATTTTGTTCTTTAAAACCCAAATGCGTGGATATAAAATATAAATAATATCATCGAGTATTTATTTACACAGATTGTATTCGTATAGTTTATGCACGTAGATATCCACTATTTGCTTACTAAACGCATTGAGTAGGTGAATTAATTTTAAATTACAAAATTGTAAATTGTATTTTAACCACTATAGGTTAGGTTAGTCTATATAGTTTCAACAGTCTATTGATTATTGCTATTAAAATATGTAATTTGTATATCAATAGGTACACAACTACACAATATAAATAATACAGTGAACAATATTTATAAGGGTACACATAATACGATATAGGCTGTAATGCTGTATATAATACTCACTCTGGTACCAGCAGAAGACAATTCTTGTAACCGAATAATCCTTATTGGTGAAGTGGGAAAAAAATATATTACTTATTGCGTTTATTTAGCATTTTAAATTTTATATAATATTATTATTCAACATTTTGAAGTGAAACTTTTTATTGAGACGCCGACAAATTTGTATCTAAATAATTATGCTCACAGCATGAAATTAAACAATTTAAAGTGTAACCAACCAAATGTAGAAAAAATTTAATTTTTTCAAAATAGTCACTCTAATTAATTATTTTTGTATTGATCCAATACCATAAATAGTTGTAATCAAATGTATAGACTTATTATAATAAGACCGTATAAGTAGTATATATTATATTAAATGAAACAATATAACATCAACGTTTATATTTTTTAAAGTATATTCATAATACATATATAGGAACATGTATATCATTATTATTATTATTATTACCTATTATAAATAGTGTTATTAACTATTTAGATATTAATAATTAGTTAGACGGTAAATAGTTGAACGGAATAGTGAGACGGATTGTCGTTTTAATGTATACTGTAAATAATTCAATTCATGTACATATATATGAATGATAACACATTTAATAATAATATACATACATGCATATAGGTACTTAAGTATATTATTACTATTATTATCTATTTAGATATTCAATGACTATGTAATAAATAATAATCATTTAGGTATATAAGGATAATAAGTATCAAAACGATTGTAAGTTATGCATAAATCGGTTATTTTAATTTTTTAGTTACCATCAACTGATAATTACTTTCGTGCCTTTAGAATTAGAAAATCAACCAGAACTAATGAAATAAGTTAAATAAATAAAATGAATCGAACATTTAAGTTTTTTTTCGTGATGGACTTGAACCTCCTTGCTTATAAATTTTCAGTAAATCCCAGATATCACTAAAAACTATGAAAGAATTTTCACTTTATCGGCGTGTGCGTGCACACATATATTATATATACACTATATTGTTTGGTACTTATATAACTTAAGATGTTATCTTATAACCGTAAAATCTTCAAAAGCAGAGAACGGATTCATTATAATTACGATAATATTGATGTAATAAATATAAAATGCAGAAACGAATAATTTTTGAACAACCTAAAAATATTTAACAAAAAATCATGATGAATCGTATCAAACATATATTTACGTTGACAGACGTATAAATCTAATTAATGATTTTTTTTTTTATTGTTTATTAAGATGTAATATATTCGCATAAATATCTATATCACAATTTTATTAATAAACACTTGATATGCTATTCTTCACAAGTGACAATTTTTTTCATTTTGATTGATCATATTATACACGTCATCATAGACAATATTATATATTAAAACACGTTTATAGTCATGACTCGTGAGACCTATATCTTACAGGACAATGGAAAATGATTTTATTATTTATTTACAGGGTCGATTAATGGACAAGGCTGACGCGTACTTCAGCTCGTTCCGAAGGTGCAACTACCCCAGACTCATGTCAGATGGAACGGTGGCGCTTGTACACGAGTGCGGCCGATACGCCAAGTGAGTAACGATTGAAATTTAATTTTTTTTTCTCTTCACAAACTATGCTCTGAGTAAAATATATCGTCAGAACGAAATCCAATGTACTCTCAAGTGCTGGTACGTACAATGAACAATATGTCTCATACATGACAACATCTGTGGCATTTGTGAGCGTTGTACAACAATAATAGTTTAACATAATAGACGAATGTGCGTTTCTTGAAACAGGGTATGGTAGGTACTGCAGAATTTGCATTTCAAAGTTTCAACCATCGTTCTGATAGACTCTCTGGTGACGGCTAAATTTCATTAGTCATAATATTATCCACCCGTAGGTCCTGACGCCGTCATTTTACCGCTAGAGATCATTTCTGCAGTCTCTAAATTATTACACTTTGCCATTTAAGTCCAGATGGGATTAATGATATACTTGCTTATATATAGCCATATAGGTACAACTTGTCCATAGGCGTAGGTGTGTTCATTATTAGGACACTTAAATCAACTTTGGAGATATAAATTTAACCAAAATTAAAGCATCGCCACCAGTTGAAAGTGGAACGTAATATCTTACTTCATAACGTTTGTATAATGTTTTTTCATATTATGCACTCAATTGCTTACATAAATAATAATATACATTTAAATACTTATTAAAATATGATTATTTATAACAATAATATAGTTAATTTAAATGAAATTCAATCACATAATATTAATCATAATTAAATGTACAGTTTAAAATGCTTACCAATTGGTGTTACATTGATTTCTGACGTATTCTATTAGTAAATTTTTTTTAGTAATTCCGGCCAATAGTTTTGAACCTGCAGCTATTTTGTTATCGTTATTGACATGTAAGTATTGTTTGAAAATGTTCAAATAGTTTTATTGAAAAATATATAACACTACTTGATATAAGTATAGTCAATTCAATAATATTACAAGGTTAAATGTGTAAATTTAAATTAGTG
>PVMI01032771.1:0-16252 GCA_008528875.1 Aulacorthum solani | reverse complement strand
GAAATAATTAAATACTTAATATTTTAATCAGAATCAATGAAATTATTAAACATTTTAATGGATTTTACTTTCAAGAAATTACCTATGATTGTTTGTAAGATGGTTCTTGTTATTATTATTATTGATTATTTAACTCAACAAAATCGAACTCACCACAAGAAATACATACGATAAGATATGTCGCATGAAGAATGAGAAAAAAAAATTATTCGGGATATCGGGTTTTGGTTAACATGGGTGTTTTGAAAACAGAATCATTCGGGTTATGCGGGTTTCGGGTGTTTGATTTTTTAAAGGTGTTTAGGGGTGTTAGGGGTTCGGGTTAAATCGGGTGCATGGCCCTGGTTACAAGTAAAATTGTATTTCTCAAACTTACGTCTATCGGTTGTACCATAACATTTTGTTTTGCTAGAACATCGTGTATCGTATACATCCGTTGACCACTCTCTCAACAGTGACCGATATTATTGTGTGTTTCCCTATTTACACATGCGGAATACGATATTAGTGTAGATCAGATCCAGTTTTAAAAATACCTATTGTAGTGTCTTCCGGAGTTTTTCTTTTTCCACCCTGCATATACTAAACGCAGTATTACAACGTGCAGTCGACGCGTGTGAATTTAAAGATTGCATCTGCACATATTATTAACAAATTAGGTCATTAAACATTCATATCGATAGTACCTTCATTATAGAGCCTAAATTATATCATACTTACGATTGTATCGAATCGAAAAATCGCCGTCGACGAAGTGGCGGACAGGGGAAAGGATACATAATAATAATACGTAGGTACGCTATATAACAATATTATTAATACGACTTTCGAAATGTTCGTCACGATTAGACTTGTGATCATTTTCGCATGACAGCTCAACGTGCAATTTGAAGCATATAAGCATTGTTGCAGCTCGGCTGGCAGTTAACGATTTACTGCGTTTTAATATTACTGTGGTTTGGTGCATTAAGACGTTTTGTGCATTATGCCATAGTACACCCGTGTCCTATATATCTATATAATATGTATAACGTGATCAGTGTTCCAACGTGTAGGTAATATATAAAATATATATATATATATATCATATTGTAACTTGTAGCGTATTATACAACGTGACGCATAACAATATACTCAGTAATTGTGACTTTCCTCTAGAAATCTGTGTCGATGTGACATTAAAATTATAAATAATTACTATACGAAATCGATGTGGATTTCATAATACTTACTTACTGCAGATTCTTCATACAATTTGTTTTTCAAATTTTTATACAATATATATACATTTATAATCTTCACAAAATTATTATCTTATTTATTATAGATTTATACATGCACTGTTCTCCTAAAGTAAAAAAAAATATTTATATAAATAATATCATATTTATCCGCAAGACAAACATTTTACATTTTAATACCGCCAGAAATATATTCTAGGTACCTGTATACAATTGATTTATATTACGTTTGTATAATAAAATATTATTTAATTTTAAGGATAAGAAAAAAACATTAATCAAATTTTACATTGAAATTATTTTCTTTGGTACGGATTTCCGCTTTGTATAATATATATATGAAAGTTAATAAGGAAATGTTTAAATTAAAAATTGTTTGGTAGGTATAATAACAGCACTCGAGTTAAATCAATACTGTATTGGATTGGCGTTGCTTTCATTAAGTAAAAGTCACTCGGAAACGCATTTAAAGTATTTATATACGAATATGGAAATGGATTCAAATATAGCATGCTCTGGTCGGTAATTTTTTAGTCACGGAACATTATTTCACATGCGATAACGCAAAACGAGTGTGGGAATAGTCATAAATCGAACCCCCGTATTATAATGTGAGTATATATATAGGTATATATGTAACTGCAGCGACTCCGGAAATATTAAGAAATAGAAAATTATTGTGACTGTCAAGTTTTAAGAAGTTTTAAAAAATGTTCGAGACAAGTTTTAACTACCTATATTATCCGTTTACAATATGCACATTTTTTATATAATAATGTTATTCGTTTATTACTATCTTTTATATAGTACCTTATATATATATATTATTATAATATTAGATATTAAGTACAGAAGCGACCTTAGAAAAATAAAAAATTTTATTTCAAAGTAGTTTTATCGTAGCTAGGTACGCTCACCCATTTTTTTCATCCGTTCGATAATAATATAAAATATCTAACCATATACCTATTATATACACACCGCGTATAATATAATATACTATTATTATATTATATAATATTTTATTATACTGTTACAAATATGAGGAGTTTTAATGTATACGTACACACACACACACACACACACACACGCTGAAAACATTTCGATTTCGTTTCCATTACCATAATCCGATTACCCCTTTCTTCGTATTTAGGAGCACACAAACACTCCGAATTTCTCACCTTTGTAATATGCGTAGTCCGGGGGGTCACCCGATCGCATCGAACGAGCGATATAAATAATAACGACGCTCGACTATAATGTATAGAACATAGCATCATAACTCGAAGTCGGTACTCACACGTATGTGTGTACGCGTATTAATCTTCGACAAGTACACAACAAACGGGAACCCCTTCACCCCCCCCCCAACCGAATAAATTATTTCGTATACACATTATACGGTGTACCTATTGTAGACGGGCGGGGCGGCGGCGGCGGTCTATTGAAATTCGAATATTATTATGTATATATATATAATATATGATATAAATTATGCGAGACGCGAACGTTCTCCGTCCATTATTTTTTTTCGGATAATTAAATATCCTACCCCGCTAATACCTGTGCGAAACGAACCACTCGTAGTGCGGCACTGAGAATTAACCCTCCGCACTGTGACGGCGCCGGCAGCGGGCGGCGACGCGTACCTATTTTAAACAACGAAACCATTTGATATTCTAATTTATTCCGGTAGTGTATTGTTCGGTTCGATAGTATTATACTTACCAAAGTATATAATATATATAGTTGATATTCGAAATTGTTTCTTTTTCAGATGAAAGGATTATCTTTCCGAACGCGCGCGTTCTGCCGATCATATTATTATTGTGGCTCTACGTGGGCCATATAACGTCTTTATATTATATACATACATGTACCGTCGTATAGTTATGGTCGAAAGAATCTCCCGGAGGATTGCGATTTGCCGTGGATCGGAAGGATATTGTCCAAATTTGCATTGTCTCTGCGCTTTTTTTTTTTTTTTAAGCGACTAAATTTTCGGAATATTATAATACCCGTGCCTACCTGCTACCTCCGCACCTACACCGCCGCCGACCAATGGTCTATGAACGCGGTCTACGATATGGCAGAGAAACAATTGGTAACAATTGCCATCTAATCTATTCCATTGTACGACCGCATAGATAATAACAATGGCAATGCGACTTGTGCCGATACAGTCCGGGAGGGAGGGTGGGAGGGGGAGATGATAACAATTCGGTCCGCTAACACGTTTAACAATATGTAAATCGAATAACCGGATGGGTTTATAGTAGAAAAATATTACACTTTGTTTGGTGCAAGAAATTATACATTATTTTTGTTTTTACTTTACAGCAAATAAATAACAAACGAACAACAATTATATAAACAGTTCTTATGGGTACATTCAGTTCGAGTGTGTGTGTGTGTGTGTGTGTGTGTGCGTGTGTAGCAGTTATTACTTAAAACGGACATGGTTAATAATTCGTATGTGATGTACGCAAACCTACCCGATTTATTAGTTTCGATTTAATTTATTTGCATATCGGATTTCACCGATTTCTTATTAAAGTAAACGTGAGTGTAATGTGTGATCAAGTCACCTCAGCTGGAGTTACCTAAATTCAAAAAACGAGGTACCTACCTATTTAGCTTCATTATACATTATGGATATAAGTTAGATAGGTCCCATCATATTATAACGATATTGCTCCATGGTCGCCGGTAAAACAGTTTTTATTATTTATCAGTCTTCACATAATAACAATATAATATCTATTATTATTCATTCAACGGGTAATAATGTAAAGTAGATATGACATACATATACCACGTATCCATATAATATATATTTATAAATGTGTAAACGTGTACAATGAAGTTGACATTTTTTTTCTCGTATTTATATGTTTTCCAATCATTTTTTTTTTTTAACGAACAGATTTATTAAACCACTACACACACAAGATGCGTTTACGGAAAATATTATAACTGCATACTTAGACATTCATATTAATATATATTATATATGTGTATAATATGTGCAAGTGTGTGTGTGTGGATAATATATATAAATGAATTGTTTGAAAACACAAATTTACCGTATAATCGTGCATTTAAACGTATTTATAATGTTCGGTTAGCGAACACCTACGGTATTGTCTCATTGTCCCATACTCCCATTTAATATTAAATCAAAAAACAACTGTACAATAAACTTAATATAAACGTATTATTGTGTAATATAATATGGCGCGCTGTGCATTTAAAATTCGAACGCATTTGAATAGAATAAAAATAATTCATTTAAACTGCCATTAAATAATAATTTAAACGCGTATATATAGTCAATTGTGTTCTGCAGCAGATATTGAATTAAGTCGAAAAAAAGTTGTGTATAGGTATGACGCAACATAATAAAACCCATTTTTTAAAAAGTTTTTGGTGAAAAAATATTTATATACTTTGTTTCTCTACATATGTTTATTAAGGCGGTATTGTTATGTGCTTTACTGTGGACCGCATTTCAAACAATAAAATCATGACCAAAGCTTTCACAAAAAATCGAAGGCGGCAAAATAATCTTTCCAGCGGATTATAGCCATCTCGAATCGGGACGGCGGCCCCAGCGAAATAGTTCGACGGTTGTATTTATTATTATTATTATGATTATTATTGTTAATAACAATAATATATTTTTTCTCTCACTGATGTCCCATCCGAACGTCTCATCCCCGAACCGATGGGAAACAGAAGCAGCCCATATTATATTATAATACTCGCGGCTGCTATACATAATATTATACATTAACGGTCGAGGAAATCAGATTTCCTCATTTTAATAATCCTGAAGGATCGGGTTCACATAGCCGTAAATCTTATTTCTTACACAATAAAATAATAATCATTATGCAGTCGATGGTTGAGTGTGTTCGAGTGGCCCGGGGGAACATATTTCGCGTCCCGGAATGGAAAAAAAGAAAATATTTGCATATAATTCCCGAAGAAATCTGGAACGCTCTCCGAAAGAGAGACCTGCGACGGCGTGCTGCAGGGGGACCGTTTGTTATCCGTAAATAAATCAAAACAGATACTTTTGGAGGATTAATAAATTTACATAAGAACCGCACACCGTGTGCAAACGTACATAATAATATGCTCGATCGTGTGCGTGTGTGTGCAGCGTGCACAATAATTTATCAGCTATAACATATATTTTCGTGTTGAATAGCGCAGTAACACTTGGTGGGTCATATGGGCGCGTGTGTGAGTGTGTGTGTGTGTGTGCTAAGATTTCGGAGGCTGCCGTACCTATTCCAGCTATATAAAGGTATATATACATATATATAAAGGTATATATACATATATATATATATGTGTATATATATATACAGATATACCAATAACCAAACACAATGGTAGTTAAATATTATGTAGGTATACTCGCATATTATATATACACTTATATAATAGGTATATACTGCAGCTATAATATATAGGTGGTATTCGATAAAGAATATAAAATCCGATTCGTCGTGCATATAATTGATAAACCTGATTTTCGAAAAAATATCGTCTTCGAAACGGCGAACAATAATACGTATAATATTAGGTATATCTATAAACACAACAAACGAAAATATTTTCCCGCTACGATATTAATTTTATTCCACCAGAAATCTATCGAATTCCGAAGGTGCGCGTCTCCCTCCTATATATTATTGTATTATACCGGCGCGGGTATTTTTTTTTTATACTTTATAATATTTTTTATGGCGACTATAATATTATTCCGATATTAGGATTTCGAGTGAAAAAAAAAAATTCCTCAGCCCAATACCGTCGCGGGCGACGCGTGTAATCCGAAAACGATAATAATTATTATTATTGTGCGGCGGTCGTATCTATCCGGAATAATTGTATAATATAATATCTGTGTATGATACACTATACCTACATGTATTTATAATAATTTGTGTGTGATAATATCGTGTTTTCTTTGTATTTTCATAAACGTGTGTCCCGCGTGTGATGCTTGTGACGTATGCTCAGCGCACGACGGTTAGTCGTATATACGGTGTAATTGGATAAGGTATATAACACCACGCACACACACGCGCACACACACATATGTTTCTCTCCCGCCAAGTCAATTTCAAAGATTATTCACCTAAAAAACATTCAGCCCCGGTGATTTATTATTTACAAAATTTAATACGCTCACAAAAACGTCAGACGTACGCACAACCGATAAATCTAAGCGTTTTCGGTCTATCGAAGTCACAAAAATATCATTTTATAGGTCACACACACCGCCGCCGTCCGCCCTCAGCTGCGCGCTATAGCCACCATTTCGGGGGACCTATACATATTTCGGTTATTATTATTATTATTTTTTTTTTTTGTTAGCGACGAGAAGCGTTCTTCGACAATGAAAAAAAAAGAAAATGTAAATTAAATGCATCTCCGTGTGTGATTTATATTTAAAAAAATGTTCGGGTATATCGTATATACATATGTATAGTATGATATTTATCATGAGCACGTTTGAAACATATTTATAGAGATAGAGAAGAGAAGCGGGGAATACAAATATAATGTTTTGACTAAAATATTTGTATTTATAATATTATAGATAGTTATATTGTGTTCGAAGAGTTATATCGATTCGGTATAGCTACCTACCTGCGTAATTACAATTTTAATTGTTACAACAATATCGAAGCATTCGAATAATTTTTCCTATGACCGACTTTCGACCGTTATCGTGGTTTCGTACATTTGTGTATGTAATATTGTTATTACTGTGTAGGTAGGTACCTATACCTACATGTAAATTCTAAGACAATATTAAAAAGAATATACAAAATCATTTATATTCGTAAATTATGTTCACATTGCACAATAATTTTATACCGGTCTTTGATAATATTATTGTATTGTTATACTCGTACATTTCGACAAAAACTATTATAATATTATTTGTATCTATTATATCTACCCTGCCACCTGTTATACGATCATTATACGTTTACGACCAGGATTCGCATTATTGATTTCTTATACTCTTAATAAAATATTACATACCCAGGTATCTACTCCGTAATTGAGCATAACTACGCGACTTGCTGTACAACACCTTCGTCTTCGGCACTATTGTAAACGAAATTATTATAGTATATAGGTACAATAGCTGTGTTGCTTTTGCAGCGTATTATAAGCATAGATATGAAAATAGACAGTAACGAGGAGAACAATAATCTAGAGTAGGCGAACGTGAGTCTTATCGTGCAGTGCAGTACGCCTATGTATATTTATAGAAGACTACCGTTTGACGTCGCACTCTTCACAGAAACCGAATGAACTCACAAAATGTGAAATTTCTAATCGATATTTTTAGGTATTTAAATATATATCATTTTTTTTTTATTATTATTATGATTACCCATGCCTATAATATCTCATTTCTATAGCTATGTATATGTATTTTTTTTCAAATGATTGCCTCGCGTATAGACAGATTTATCGAAAGTTCTAACCAGAAAACCGAAGGTCACACATAGATAGTTTTTGTTCACACATCATCTTCCTGCACATTATAGGATTATCTTATGTACCTATATGTTCCCATAATATGTGTACATAAGATATTATAATAAAACGCGCCGTTTATTGGACGTATAATATACGTGTACAGGAAACCTGCGGGGCTGATCGACGTTTTCGGTTATTATACATACTTTTCCCCTTTTCCGGATATGTCGTCGGAGAAATATGTTCGTTAAAAAAAAAAATGATAATAAAAACCGCACACATTGAAATAATCATACTCGAGCGTCTATAGCTCATATACGTGTACATACGTACCACCCCAAATCGCGTACAGGCAGGAAGAGTATTCTTCCCGAGTGTCTGGTGTACGTGTATAACTGCAATATATACATAATATTATGTGCACGAGTGTGTGTGTGTGTGTGCGCATTGCGCGTATATACCTCGAGACGAAGAAAAACGGTGTCGTCGTCGTAGTCGTCGCGGGCCAGCGGCGCGTTCTCCCCGCAGCATCCGGTAAACCGCGCGACGGACGAAATTTGAATAAAAACACCGTCAATAATAATAGGATAATGCGAGCACGACGACAGCCAGTACGGCCTTATTGTATGCGCTGTCCTTGAAACGTCTATTTTGAATATAAACCGATTATACATATTATATTCCGTATATGAATATATATATATATATACATATTATATGTTATCGTGTATAATAATAATAAGAGACAAGTATAATGAAATAATGATAATAATAATAAAAAAATTTCGCTTTCATACAAATGCACGGAACGGTATTAATGGCCGTGTATTGTCTGTTTTGAAAGCGCGTCTTCTATTATTAATATTTTTTTTATATTATTATTTTGAGTGATATATATATATATATACTTATTATACTATTCTCTTTCCAACGTATATAATATGTACATACGTGCGGCGTGTGTGTATGTGTAGTACGTTGATTAAACGACAATAATGAGAGAATAATAGGATTAAAAAATGGGTATATATATCCCTATACGCACACATGCGCGAGCTCGAGCGGACCCACGCTGACGTTGTCTTATGGCGAGGCGGCGGTGGTCGTGAACAATAAACCGCAAACGGCTGCAGTGGGGGTGGTGGTGAAAAACCCGCATGAGACCAGAGATAGAGAGAGAGAAAGAATATTATATAGACAAATATTGTGAGACGTTATGTATACGGAGAGAACGCATCGCCCGTCGATATACGTATAGGTAAGCGTATACAGGGTCCTGTGGTTCTCGATACTTGGAAGGCTTATGGCACTGGATGTGTGGGCTAAGGATTGCACGACGAGTGAGAAGATTTGTGACTCCGAGCCAAACTTGAGGTAATAAGTGTATATGTGGGTGACCGCGAGGGCACCAACAGTGGTAAGTACTCAAAAATAATATATATACCGACTGCAGAAAGCGTGTATCTGAATCGTGCAGGTCGACAGAATGATGATAAGATAACCGTTAGCCGCGATTGGAACCACTCCTAGGGTCGTCATATCGTATACGATTTATTGATATCGTAATATCGACGTTAGCAGAGTTTTCGTTTTTGACTTATTCAAACACATAAATGATAAACTTAAAAGTATAGGTATACATATTAAAGTTTCTATAATAATTCTCAGTTACTTACTTAGTTTTGAAATTTTAAGAATCGCTACCTACCATAGGTCAACAAATTAAAAATACAATTTTTTACCCAAACATTTTTAAATAAATTTTTCAGATTGTGAAAATTTGGAAGATTCGAAACTTGGTAGTACAAAGTTAATATAATTTTGCTATATACTTTCCTATAAGTTATTCCTTATTATATCTATAAAAATATATCGAAAATCTATAGTTTTTTGGTTTTAAAGTGCATTTTGTTCTATACACGTTTAACTTATATTGCATTTCAAAGTAAATGGATATGA
Source organism: Aulacorthum solani (assembly GCA_008528875.1). Lineage (NCBI taxonomy): Eukaryota > Metazoa > Arthropoda > Insecta > Hemiptera > Aphididae > Aulacorthum > Aulacorthum solani. Next base: position 6,533 of record PVMI01032771.1, on the reverse strand, counting down.
ATGAAGGTGGAACAATCGACGTTATGAGAATGTATTCTATACGTTTGAAAAATAGCGATAGGTATACCGAACTACCAGACAATAACGCATCATAAACTAAATGTATTAAAAGCACTTAATTTCTCAAGTTCGCATCCATTAGTTTTCATGGGTATTATGTTTAAGTGAATAATAATATAATACATGCAATTCAACGTGTAATTGATTTGCGGTACTGCCGTGTTGAAAATTACGAATTGTTTTTTACCCAATCAACCCGCAATTAAAAGAACATTTTAATCGACTAATGTACACACGATACCTACAGTATAATAATAATATTATGTACCCACGAAATAANNTAATTTCACTGGTTTACGAGAAGGTACAGTACATTATCCCTCTCGATTTTCAATACAACGGCGGCATTCGCTCAGTTAATAATAATAGCCTTTGAAGTGACCCTTTTTAACACCCCTTTCTTCCGGCACGACCGCAAACCTCGAATCATTCGAGCACTTTGACCCTACGCGCGTTTGAAAAAATAACATTCTTGCATTATACCTACTCCTCTTTTGAAACGTTACAATTATTATTGCTGTTTAGTATTTAATACGCATCAATAAAGCACTATAATACTACTATAACATATTTCTATGTACACGTTTTACACACGTTCGTCGATGTTTTATACCTATTACTTTGATCGTATATAATGTGTAAACAGACGCACTAAAAATTACAACCATTTACCGTGGTTATAGGTATACTTACTCATAAGTCATAACAAGCATATGTACTTAATATTTTATAATAAAATATAAAACACGTCATTATATGCTGAATTATACGTAAATATATTTGGGTATGTAGCTTTTAATAAACTACATATCCTGCAGCGGGCACATGATAATTTATACAATTGTTTTGTTTCAAATTAACTTTTAGAGACAATGACAAATAATTTGAACAACGATGACTATTTGTAATTTATTATGCATAAATATTAATTTAAACATACTTCGAAAACTATTAACGGAATTATAGTTTCAGAGGGGGAAATATTAAATAGTACATTATTATAGTGATTAATTATCATATAGACCAGAATGACAAGAATATCATTGACATGGTTACGTGTATGGTCTTGGGTAGGGTCAGTGCAAATCAAAATCGATTGAGTGTACCTACCTATAAATTATATAATTCGCGTTATAAAAAATTATGTCAATTATTTTAGTAGTCGATAGTTATGAAACTAAATAGTCAAATTGTTAGTATCGAAAGATGAAGTTTGTAAGAAGAGAACAGAATTTTTAATTAAATTATGCCTATTATTAATTTTTGGGAAGTATAACCTTTTTCACATTTTTCGCAGTTTAAGCGTATAATCACAGAATATGTGAAATTTGAATTTCATATATTTGTGGTATAATATTAAAGTGTATATTATATTATTGTAATCTAATATTTCGATAAATTAATTACATTTTGAAATACGATTTTAAACGGAAGTCCATTATTGGTTTTTGGTTTATTATATCAAGTTTATAGTTATTTAATGTCTAAAATTTTGTGAAATGGTTTTGACACAAAATGAAGAATTTTAAATGTAATAAATAACTTGACAAATATAACCTTCAACTGTCGAATAGTAAAAGAAGGGACCGTTATGTGGACGCTGTAAGCAGAGACAACCGAATTGACACATACTGTGAAACGGTATTCAGTATTTAATAGGTAGTATAATAAATTATGAAATCGGTCAAGTCGGCACGTCATCGGATGGCTTTGGAGCAGTGCACGTGGCAGATATATTGCATGTTACACAATGGATACAACTAGGACATATTTATAATTTTCAGATGTACTCACAAAAATGAATGTTTAACGGTTTTCAACGTCTATTGAATAAAAGATAGAGAGTAAAGAAATAAAAGAGCATCTGACCTTGTACTTAATGTCAGGTCTTAATATAGGCATAAGATCCTGGAAAGTCAAAATGGTTCAAATTGCAGACCGCCATCGTGTGGCATCAGTGCACTAAGTGGAATCTAGGTCAATATTGGCGCCCGATCACGTGACACCTATCGATTTTTATAGGGACACCGAACAATCCAGTTTTGTAAGCTTATATGACTATGAGGAATCCGAAAACTTTATACAATTCTATAATAAAATTGAATATTTGGCATAATTTCNNTCAAACATATTGGCAAAACCAAAAATCGTGAATAAAATACGACGAAACCCGTAATAGTAATAATAATGGCAATTTATTAGTGCATTGCCACGTATCACATAATATTTTACCGAGTAATGTCGTAATATGTATATTAATGTGGTTCTTATAACTATAGGTAATAGGTATAGGTTATGTTATATAGTTATTTGAGTTTGATCACCGCACTGACTATAATATACACATTGCAGCTAGCCCGATATGTTCGACCCCGAAAACATAAAGTTCGGGACCGTATAATTTCTAAAACAGATACAGTGGGTATATATTATATATTGAACTAATACAAACTATACATAATTTAGTGACTTATAACCATTAATAATAGTTGTAGTCCACGCCGATGCAGTGGATAATATTATACTATATAGGTATAGGTTAGTCATTGGTCTTTATAACGACATAACTGTCGTATACGCGTAATTTACACTTGATAATAATATTATGTATAATAATTGTCGAGAACTCATTATGATATAACGAATTCGTTTCGCCATGAACACGCATATCATCGACGAGACGATAGTTTAATATTCTAATACGTATGCCGTATATGCGTATGTATAGAGCGGGTGACGACGATACAACCGCAAGCATACACCACACACACATCACACCCACACGGTCGAAATTGAAGAGATCCTATAAACGTATTATTTATATGGCGACGGCGACGACGACGGAGGTGACGTGTCCTACGAACATATTTTGGAAAATCAATCAAGGCGGATACGTAATAATACTATTGTATATATATATATATAAATGTAGCCGTTAACCATTTTAATTATTGGCAATAATATCATCATTGTCTGAAGATCCCATCGTCCTCGATAGAACACGTTTTTTACCGTCTCTCTTTGATTTCCGGCAACAGGAGTTCGGTTTTTATTCTCCTCTCCTCCAATCCTCCAGTAGTGTGCCCTCTAAGGGCAACACACAGGGAAGATTATTAGGGTGTCATATCCCCCATCGGATTTTTTTGGTCCATCGATTTCTCATCATTTATTATTGTAAAATAAAAACTCTTGTTTTCAATGTACTTTTCTGTGTGATTTTTTTATTTTTCATGCCTAAAAACTAAATTGTTTGATAACAATAAGATATAAAGTAATATATTTATACTTTGATGGATTAGTACCTAATATAAAAGCATATTTACCGCCATCACTAAATGATTTACTCCACTAAGGTACTAATGAGTACCTAATAACATACGTCATAATATGCGAATTCGGAATTCCCCTCATATACACGATTAATGATATACATATTATTATAATCAACTATACTAGCACCTGCAGGTAAATGCTAGAATATATTTTAACTTTTTTTTCGTATGGTCCGAGAATAGTCGAAAATCCCCCCCTCAATTTGAAAAAAAAGCCGAGGCCACTGCCACCGCGTACAATGATAACATATTATTATTATTTAGCACTACTCAAGACACGAGACCGCGATGATGCCTCCTCGACGCAGCAACAGCAGCAGCAGTTGTGTGATATAATTCACATACAATATATTGTACAGCATATAGGCTCGCTGCAGCACCGCAACAATAATATAATATAATATGTATAGAACTTCGTACAACATATTATATGAAAGAAGAGTCAGTCAAAACAACACAATCGAACGGGACCGAATTAACGGAGAATTCGATTCGGCGTGCGTAACGCGTATCGATACGTATGTGTGAGGGGAAAACGGCGTACCTAGGTAGGTATTGTATAATGAATATATATATATAATATCATTGTTATTGCAGCGATAGGCCGCCGGGGCAGTGAAAAGAAACGATAAAAGGCGAAATTAAGAAATACACACACTCACACACCGATGCGCGTGTACGAATTATTTTTGTATTATATATTATTGTTATTATTGTGTATTTTTTTTTTACGCACATATTAGGTATTGTGTTGTATTATAGGAAACCGCGCGGACAGACGGCAAACACACACTGTACGAATATATAGGTATAAATGCTGCGCGCATATTATATACCATGGTAACTCCTCGTCGCGGACGACTCCGCACACCTGTGGCGCGTTCATCGCCGCCCGTCTATAACAGGTGATACACAATGACAAGCGGCCGATCGGCCGTTTATACGTCTGTAACGACCGTCTATATAATAATAATAATAATAATAACGCTACACGTCTCATAATTTCATACATATGTGTATTATATTTTTTTCTTATTTTTTTACGGACCGGGCCATTGTCTCGGCGAGGTTCCCATGCGGGTTGCACACACATGCACGCGCGCGCTGGATTATCGGTCGTTCGGTTAAATTAGATTATCTCCGATTGTGTTACCATTTACTGTACTACGGTATATACCTACAATAATGCGTATATACCTGCCGGTGTACGCGAGAGATGCGACCGTTGCGCTATTATTTTCCTGTTCGGCGATTGAAAACGCCGAACGGTGATTTTTAAACGGATCGGTTTTTTTTCAGGCCTCGCGCGTAATTAAATTTAACGATTTCACGGATCATTCGGCACGACGCCGTATATGTTATATACATAGCTCGCGTCCAAATTTAATTTATATTATTGCGCCATACAGACAGGTAGGTATTACGTACGCCTAGACATTCGGGCGGGAATGGGCAGGATTTAGGCAGCACGACATCGGGTGGCGGAGGACTTGCAGGACACTCGTGTGACGCCGCCGCCGCCGACGGAACGGCGTCAAAAACGTGCCGTCAAAGTCTTTTCTTTTAGTATTCCTCTTCTTTTTTTTCCTAAGTCCCATAATTGTTATTTATTTATATATTTATCTTCCAGCCTCGGTCCCATTAACGTTTATCGTTTTTATGCGTACCGTGGCTCGTATGTATACGGTAATATGCTTTGCTGCTGCAGGACAACACATATCCTGGGAAAAAATGTCAAAACGTATATTACTCTCATAAAAATTCCTCTCCGGGCGTTTCGTACAAAACTCTAGATCTATTTTTTTTTTTAATTTTCGATATTTTTTTCGTCGATCGGAATTTTATTGAGCGCATAGTTTTTATTTCACGGTTTTTTCCTCCTTTATTATTGCAGCAAAATTTGTCTCGACATCACAAAACAATATCATGCTGCATAATAGTCGTGAATTGTCAATTGTGATTACCGTTAATTTTTTTTATTGAACATACAAGGAAACTATATAGGTAAGTATTATAAATGCATATACGAAACTGTACCTACTTAGATATATAATACACCAGACGAAGCTTATATTTATTTACATTCATACAGCAACGAGATAGATATATATACACATAAATACCATATTATTTATAAACTAAATACTTATTGTACACGACATTTCAACAAAACACCTGTCAAGTTACATAGTAGGTAATTGTACGCCGCGCTTGGCAGATTGTTGTCAATATCAAAATTTGTATTGTCTTCGAACTACAATAACAATAAACCAATTAAAAAATACACAAAACAAACAAATAACATTATCAATTCGAACAAATAACACGATTATTTCGTGGTTATTTTTTTTTTAATTTCAGCTATCGATCCGGTTACGTTTTTTAAACTAACTTCCAGGTATATCGTATATAATATTGCTATTTCTACACCGTTGAACCGGTTTCAAATCGCCTTCCTACTCCAAAACCAAATCGGCGATAAGTAAATACGATTTCTTGTGTAAAAAAAAAAAAAAATCAAGTCGTATTCTTGATTGTGTTGTAGTAAGGTACAAGCAGCACGAAAGATAACACTGGTCACACGTCTTCGCCCTGTGCACATAATAAAATATACACACAAAGTTGCAGTAGTTGTTACCCGGTGCCTATGACGAACGTAAAAAAGCGCAGTTGTCGGTGCGATAAACGACGCCGCCGCAGGTATAATTTGGCAGCGCGACCTTCGGGGCCAAGTCGTCCGAGGCAACACACGGCGGCCAAAGCGAAACAATTAATAATAATTGATAGTGTACAATAAAAATAATAAATAGAAGTCGAGACCGTCGAGTTTTTCGGATTCTTCTATGAATGCAAATAACGCGTACATATCCCATTATATAGATAGGTAGGTACTTAAATGCGCCCGGCCGCCGTGCGCACACAAACACATAATAATATACACGTATATAATAGGCGGCAGGCCGCCGTCGTGGTTCACTTGCGCAGTCCATTGTTTTCGGAACGGAAACGAACGTTATCGCAACCGGTTCGTCGTGTAGTCCGACAGCCAGCAATGCATGCACGCTGTATACATACCTAGTAAAAAAATAGACGCGGGTGTATACAACATTATATACACACAACATACACACACATATAATA
>PVMI01032754.1:0-11756 GCA_008528875.1 Aulacorthum solani | reverse complement strand
GCCTTGTGGACGAAACGCAATTATCACCGTCATCCTTCCGTCGGAGATATTTTTGACATTGTCATCGTTTTGTACATGGTTCCTGCACCCGAAAACACATCACTAAGCAGGTACAGGAGCATTTAGTGAGGTGTTAAGTCGGGGGTGGAGGCTTAATCAGAGGCTTATAATAATTATTCGTTTTTAAGTAGATATTCAGTAATTTTAATATTGTCGTTTAAGCTTGATGTTATTTCTGTTCAAATTTATTATTTTAAAGTTTATGATAGGAAATACAATTTTTTTTTAATTTTTAAAATGGTTTGACGAAATTGGTGGTTTGGTTGACTCAAAAACAACATACGCCCTTTTAATACTATATTGTATGATGTAATAGTAACTATTATAATACTTCCTTCTACCTATATTACTATACTCCATGTTTAGTATTTTTTGCTCTTTAATTATGGTACACCAGGGTGTATACAACCTCAAACTTTTGAGAAAAGATTTATGTCCGACAATTATCGGTTGTCCGGCATACAATTACAACAACCATCGTCCACATTATCAATTTTCACTACCACAGATAATTTAATTGTCATAACAATGACACACATCACTTCAATGACAGGTACACGTGACCCAAGTAATCTATAGGCATATCACGCTACCGGTTATGGTGCATGTACGACACCGTCTCGGTGAAACTGAAAAGTTATTTTTTAGACCCGAGACGTAAAAACTTTATCGTTTCTGTAAAGCACCATTAAAATAACAATTTTTCACGAAATTACCTATTAAAGATTTTATAGTACCTACATACATACTCATATCTATTAATACTGACCAGTTCAAATATATTATTTTCATATCCTATCTTGATATTTTATCTACCAATTAAATTACCATATAACTGAGATTATAACTTTGATAGAATGGCAGTTTGAAAACAATATAAATAAACAAATGTATCTAATGTTATAATTACTTATATCGTTTATTTGAGAAAATGATTTAACGATTTTGGAAAGGTATAACTGAAAATCAGATTATCAGCAAACAAAAGTCGCGAAAGGAGTATTTCAACATAATTAACAGAGATCCTCTTAATTTATCCAATTTTTTTAATCGATTGAAACAATTCGCAGCGTTAATTATTTTGGTAATTAAAATAAACAAGTTAGAAAAGCCCACTCTGCGAGAGTTCTAAATTGTCGGTTTCTAAACGTAGTTTATTAAAAACCAATAAAGGTAGCTTAAATGTAGTTCCTTGTACAATAATAATGTGTAAAATGAATATTTTGGTGGTACATTTTGGATATTTTCAATCTATACTCTTACAATAAGGAATTACTTAAAATCCTCAATCATAATTAAATATCTTAATACAAATAATCGCAATTAAGCTTATAAAGTAACTATAAGAACAATAATGAATAAATAAATATCTTAATACTAACAAACACGGGCGGACACATCGAGGATATAAAGTGGTTCTAAACTTCTGTTTAGAAATCCAAAACTAGGCTATAAACGCTAAAATGCATAAAATTATATTAATAACATGACAACCAACTGAATTTCGAAAATAATATCAAAATTCGTAGTTATACTGTTCGGTTATATAAAATATATGAGACTTAAAGCACCTAAAATAAAAATAAATGTATAATATAATAGGTATATTATGAAAAAAACAATTTTTACCAATGGTAAAATTTCTGAGTTAATGGAACCATTAAATGATTATCTTGTAAAAGAAAACTATTGCGTCACGAGATACTTACTGGAATAAATTATATTGTTTTTAATATAATTATACATTATATATTTTGTCCAACGCAGCTTAAACTTAACTGAGGTACAAGAAACAATTTTTGTCATTTAAATCGATGTGCATTAGATATTTGATATACACTTAAAAATAATAAATAATCGTACAATTTTTTTTCAAAACATAGTAGAAATATAGAATAAAATCTGCTGTCTGTAGTTTTTGCATTTTAAAAGTTTCATTACCTATTTGTTTTGTTTACATCATGTAAATTTAAAAATATTCTAATTAGTAATAAAAACGTTTATGGCTAAGACCAATTAGGATTTGATTGATTTAAATGTATATAAAAGTGTAAAGCGCTCTTGGCGTGTGTGAATATTGCATAGAGTGTAAGACAATTTAAAATATTATTTGAAGAGTAGTTGAAAAGATCGTAGTAAAAGTCTGACAGATGTAGTATTTGAGTGTATACTGTAGATTATAGAAACAGTTACTTGCAATATATGTTGGAAATTGAGGTCAAATTTACCAAAGATTTTTTAAATATGGTACCTATTATTTAACGGATGTTGTCTTAGAGACACAAAGTCATATTTAAATTTTTAAAAATATGTGAACAAGATTTGTGTGGTACATGATTCACAACATTTTGATAAAATATATTATTCCTCAGTAACTCACTTAGGCATAATAAAATCATCAAAAACTTTGCAAGAAGAAAACAAATATTCTAGTAGCCAGGTGAGGGTTCCGAAATTAATAACTTTATTAGTAAGTAACTGCAGACTGTATTGACACTAGTGTATGAAGTTTAATCATAGTGATAAGGGGAAAGAGCCATATAAACAATATTTATTTACTGACTTAGATAATTTAAAGGAGTTAGTGTTGACATTTTAGAGTACCTATAAGCTTGAAATGTATCCCTTTGTCGTGAGCTATTATTCTAAATACTTATAAAACTAAAAAGTATGAAAAATAAAATAAACTAATCTGAAGCTAATAGACATATTGAAAATGTTTGTAAAATAAAATAAAAATACACCATAAACGATTACTTTAAAAGGGTGTATGTGATAAAATAATGTAAATACTCTTGATTGATAAAACAAAGTATGCGTATTAGTTAAAAACAAAGTGTTTATAAATCTGAAAGTATTACATAATAGTATTAAATGTTAAAAATATGAACTATTATTAGTACACATAATTGTAATTGTAAAAATAGTTCTGAGCAGGTAACAGTTAGTTACTAACTATTTGTTTGTTGAACATTTTTTGAGAATCATTCGAAAGACAATAATAATTAATAAATACAAAACATTTAAACAATATTTAACTAAAAAGTTTAACTATTAAAAATAGTAGTGGGTCGGTTCCAATAATAGGTTCCGAGAAATGGAACGAGCCCGATGTAATTTTTTGCCTGCTTACTAATTAGTACGTCTCTAAAAAATGAAAATATACGGCCTCAAATACCGAATTGAATCTGTGGTTTTCGCAGAACACATCCGAGTGACGTTCACGGTTTGTCGGAGACGATTCCAAGTATAGTGACGATTGTAATTCAAAAGCACCAAAATATTTATCACAGTTTTTACTTTTTTTTTTTTTTTGTCACTCTGGACGTCTGGATTTACTATTATATAAATGGACTTGCATTAAAACTTCAAGTGATAATATAGTAAGTTTTAACTCAAGCTACAAGTAGTATATAAAAACTTAGTAATATGCATCGTCATAAAAAAAAAAAAATAATAACTTACTCATTTAAAATGTGTGCCTCATTGGGAATTGTAGTTAATATACTATTTTGTTACAATAAACAGCAGAAATGAATTCAACATCTATACCGTATAACACTTTATAAAATAAACATCATAAATTAATATACTTATTAATATAGGCTGACATCGCTCAGATATTTTGTTTTTCGTTTGCAATGATTTATCACCTACTGTATAGCAGAATGCCTACTATACTACTTTCCTCCTTTTTTTGTTCATCACACGAATTACAATATATTTTACTTATATTTATAGCCTATAGAAAACTTTATAAATACGAATCTACAATCTATACATAACAAATAGGTACATATTATCGTCCTTTTTAGTCTCTAATAGGAACTTACAAATCCCCTTAAACTCATAACCATGGTAATCATTAAATAATTATATCAGTATTTTATAGAGTTTTTCAAAGTACCTATTTCGTATAATCCACGTACCCTCATTTAAAAAAATATATGATTATGTGACTTATACAATTTTTAATACTTCAATATAGTGATACAATTTTATAAATTGTTAATTAATTGTGTCCGCGTGCTTAGGGTTACGATCTGCAACAATATTCCTGTGTTTATATATCTTTCATGAATTGGTCATTTACAAAACAAAATAAAAACAATAATATTTTTCATATTGTTTCACTATAGTATTAAGTTGTATGAACATTCAATTTAAAATAAAATGATTACATTATACACGTCATTATTAGAAAATATAAATGAAAGGTTAGTAAAAATCAAAAGTTGAAATGAATTCCACCGTTATTTGATAACTGATCAGTAGTATAACCCGAAGGCACCGCTGAAAAAAACATGTATGTATCTATGTTTATTTTTTAAAACCTTTTTTTTAAATGATTGAAAAAGTAATTATTATGCATTGGTATTTATAAAAACAAAATGCATTGTGATATTCATTCAACACAACGGATTTAATTTCTGTAATTTAATATCCTACAGTAACAACCACAATAAATATAAATGTTATATTATACTCGTGTAGTTGTATTTATTTCAAAACAGAACTGTAAAATAAAATGATAAAAAAATTGTCAAAACTGAATCTGTACTACTTCAGTTAAAATGATATTATTATACTTTGCCATTTTAAAATAAAATGTACTTTCAACCTACTCTATCATATTTTAAGAGAAAATATATAAGTGGAATTATACAATATATACATAATATAACGTATATGTTTAAACATTAAATGTACGAATAACAGTCGTTCAAATAATATTTAAATCTGAATAAAATTACAATTTAAAAGAAAACTTTTTGTTACAACAATATCAACATTAGAAATAACAAATTATACGCCGGTATTATTTCTCTCGTAAAAAATACCTAGTTATCAAAATAAAGTAAGTACTTGTTTGTTATCGGGCGCCACAAAACTGTAAAAAATTAATCGCAGGGGTCTTTAATCGAAATTCTAAATATTCGTGATCGATTTTTCTCTCATTTCAAAATAATTTAACGTGTAGGATTTGTCTATAGGTAGTACCTGCTCTAGTATGGAATAATATATTTACTATGAATTCTCTTTTTAGTATATTACTAAATTTAAGTTTGTATGGAATTTCATGTACTCTTAACTTCTTTGGGGTGTTAAATTCAAATAAATAAATAACATTTGAAATTGTATTTTCTTATATTTTAGTCGTGTCGATGTGTTGTTTGCTTGTCGCTATATATTATTATTATTACCCGTGGGAGCAATTAAAAGTGAGTGCATACCTATCTTATAAATATTATTAATTATTAGCTTATTCTTAAATATTGTTAAATATTAATTCGAATGAATGTTAACCCACAATATTCAATACTGGCATTCGATTTTTAGAACAAATAAAATGTGTGATATTTAATCAAAATATTAAAAAATCTGTCTTATTTTTTTAAGTTTAATTATGAAATATTAATTATTAACTATGTTATTATAAATTCTAAGCAATTCATTGATATTATTTAACATTATTTGAAAGTTGTGTAATGGTTTATAATAATGATCATACTGTACAACAGTCACCCAAAAATAATAATAATGAACTTCGTAAATATCATATCACAACAATACAACAGATAATTTATATTAACTTTAAATAGAACTCTTTTAAATATTTTTTATAAATTAATAAATATCTGTGCATCAGAATCGTAATGTATAAATTTATTAAAACAAATGTTACACAAAAATGATTTAATTCAGAAATTGTTTTCAAATAACTGATGAGATGAACAAAAATCTATGAAGGAAAAAATAATTAATTAGGTATCATGAACATATTTAAAAACAATTATTTCATTTATCAATTAGTTTTTTATAGTACCTAATAAAGAAGACGAATTTTCATCAAACAATACGCAATTGTATTGACAAATGGTATATTATATTTACGTGTTCCAGAATTCAATATTGTTATTTATCTCCAACATATTATATGACAATATATTTCATAAAAAGGTTAATGGTAAATTAAATTTGATGTAAAGTGTAAAATAATTGTACTATAAAATATTTTATGCATGAGTAACATTCAAATTACATTTTTGTTGATGTCAACCGTTACCATTAAAAACAGTTTTTAAACTAAAAAAGTTGAAAGTCTATTTTTAATGTTATACTATTATGACCTATACTTCTAGGTACTCTCGAAATGTCTTAAAATGTTATGCACATATTATTATAATATTTTAAGAATCATAAGTGAAACTTATTCAAATAAATAATTGTTTAGTATAAATTAAAACATAAAATATAATATATATTAAATCTATTTTTAATCAAATATTTTTTTAACTAGGTAAGTTATTCATAAACTATTTATTTTACGTTTTGTAACACAGTAGGTATCTCTAATATACAATAATTATTGAAATCCAATTTCAATTTATTTTTAAGTTCCCAATTTAGATTCTTTAGATATTCAATATTCTAGAGAAATTAATTGTTAAATAATCATCAAATAGATCAATTATGCCATGTTTATCAACCAACATTGTCTTTTAAATAACTTATCTTAATACATTAAAATATATCACTAGAGCATAAAAAAACAATATTATATCTGTACATTGGTAAACAGGAAATAACTTTCATAAGAGAAATATGTACTGGCGTATAAACAGTACTTTAGTAATAAAAAAAAAAACGATACTCATTGGTATTGGAAAATGTTAATTAATTTAGTTTTTTGTATACAAATGGTTAATCTTTATCTCATTTTTAAAATTAAATTAAAAATTAAATTTTGAAATATAAAATATAAAATATTAATGGATATTATTTCCGAAGTGTATGAAACCTATGTGTGTCCATTCTAAAACCAATTAAAACACAATAATATAACATACAATTGTTTATAATTGTTCTTTCGTTGAGGAATATTTTCTAAAAAAACATTTCGATAACTTTAATAGGTTATATTTATTATACTATATGACGTAAAGAATTAAACTAATAGAAGTCTAGACAATGAATTGTTTAAATTTGGACAATAGTCCAAAATTTTTTTTTATAGTTAAGGCTTCAATACATAGGTCCTTAGCCTGCGGTTGTGTAAACATCAATATTAATGGATGATTTAGTTATAATTAGTGATTACTGCATTCACCACCATATTTAAAATAATAGTGATAAAAGTGAAACTTCTGATAGTATACAAAAAAAATATTCTTAATATATTTGTTAGCTTAAATAAATAAAACAATAATAATCCCAGATTTCTATTGAATCATTCTCAATAAAGGTTGGTAACTTTAACATGAATGTATCTACCAGTTGCATTGGTATTGAACGTCCTAATTGTTTACTTCATATAGATTGGACCATGCGTAATGTAAAATTTAATTTTTAATATTATTAACGACGTAGGTATAATGTACATATTATATTGATATATATATTATATAGGTGGGTACAATGTATAGTTGAAATGAAACTTCACATGACGTGACATAAAAGGAAAACCTTTATATTTTATATTGCCAACAGGCTTGGGTTCGGTGGACTATTAGATTAGCTTTTTGGTGAGCAATGGTCACCCGTGGAGAGTTATTTGGTTAACACAATACAAGTTGTAATATGCAAATATGCAATATCAACACGTATAATGTATGCCTACCTGGATACTTACTGCTCTTTTACATATCAAGAAATGTCCGTAAATATTCCGCCAGAGCAGTATTTGCTAAAAACAATAAAATTAAATTAACGGTTCTCCAAAGGAAGTCGTCGTGAAATAGGTAGTGAACTAATGCTAACGCTTCGAACTCAAGTAGAGGTATAATAACTAGAAGTAAACTGATCCCTCATCCGTGCTTGTTTGTACGGGGTTTTGTGTACAGAGTGAACTCGCCAATAACTCGCCTTTTATACGACAAAAGAATAAATTGGAACATTTCCTTCTTACTCAAAATTAACAAAATTAACAGACTGGAAACTGCGGCGTGTGTAATGCGATTATGTTCCCATTTCGTGTGTGTTCTATGATACAAAAACTTTTACGATGAATAACGTATTCAAAACATAAAAATTTCTAAATCAGAATATTGAATAAATTATTTATTATTTTTATTTCGAACTTATAAGACAAATATACTATTAAGTGTATTCAGACTAAATTAAGAGTATAAAGTATAATATTATTATAATTAAGTGTATATTAAGACTTGAAGATTTATCTTTTGGGATTTTTTTTTTTTTTGTAAATAACACAAATTGAACAAACGAAAAGAAAAGTTACACTCAAATTAAAAAAAAAAAAATGGTATTGGGCAATTCAACTTTTTCACTTGTTTAATTAAAGTATGTTTATAGTTTTTTACTAAACACAACTCTTTGAATCGTATTTTTTATTCACACTTTCGTCGCTTTCCAACTTTTTGTTTTTCATAGTCGAATACAAGATATGTAACATATTAATTGCAAATTCTTAGGATAAAAATTATCTAAGACTGTATACTTTATAGAGATTAAAGTTTAGGTATAAGTACCCACTTGTAATACAAATACAATTTGTTTAGAGCAATTTTAGCTAGTGAATGGAATTTAAGATTTCAGACGTATTTAATAAGTTAAGCCAGATTATATTAAGGGCTGTTACAATTTAATTGGAAAACAAACACGGAGTGCTCGAGTAACAATATATTTTGAACCTTTGTAAAACCAAAAGGTATTATTATTCTTAGTCTAATAATTAATTAAGTGAATAAATACCAGGCTATCTTACAAACGGTTCGCGTCTGTGTGGAACTTTAAGTCCAAAGATTCAAAACTGGTAAGTGCGTATAAATATGTCTTGTTTAAACCCAGTTTGTATATTTACTATAGAACCAATATGGCCTACGGTTATGTGTGTCATAATATAAAATGAAATTTACTTTATTGTATATTAGTATATAATTTAATATTTATCATCTGCGGTAGTACCAATAATATCTTCTATATAATGATTTCATCTTGCAGTCTAAAATTATATTTGAACAATCAGAATCGATAAAAATTCAAAGACTATACTTTTAATTAGTTCGTGTTTTGAGTTTATAGTATCGTGATGGAAATAAATATCATGGATAACATTACAATAATTATATCAATAATTCCATTTCCATACATACCTACTATGCAATTTTTCTAACGTTACACACCCTAAGCTTCAATTATAATCAACTAGGTATTCTCTAGTCTTCAGTATTGCAAGTATTTCGATTTTAGTTGTTTATCTACAATTACTAATCCTTTTGAAAATTTCAACTGGATGACTGTGATTTTTTAGTATATTATTCAAACACCATTGACATTCATGATTTATTTAAGAATAATATAAGTAAATATTCAGCACAGTTCGAGCCTCTGCCTGATGGAATCAATCTAAATCTATAGTCCTGCATTAAGTACAAAATCATATATTACACAAGATTTAATACAAACATTTTAAAGTATCAGACAAAATTAAAATTACATTTTTAAATATATTTCTTATCGAGCTTGAGTGTTGTTGCTGGGTAGCTACTCTCCTCAATATTTTAGGTAGTGTATATTATTTTTGTTTTGGTTCACGCTCATAATATGTTTATTGTAACTGCCATTACAGATTGTATATATTCTAATACTGAAATATATCATTGGTGAAAGCTGGAAGACTTAGTTTTGAAATTATCAAACAAGCATGGTAGAACAATACCTACTACAGATCAAGTATTTTTATTCCATATCTAGACACATTAATATCATCCTACTTTTCACTGAAAATATAATATTATTTTCAATAAAATCCTTCTGACAAAATAAAAACTGCACAACATTTATTTTAAAAACAAATTAATACGTTGATGGATATTGAATGATATAAAAGTCGTGATTTTAAAATTTTATGTTCTGCATGTCTGCCATAGCAGTCTCTCTGAAGCCCGAAAATAGCAATTTCAAAACACAGAAAAAACAGATCCTAAATGGGTTATAGTTGACGAACGCTATAGCAATGGCAGTCATGTCTGTCAATGTGCATCTTGTCAAATTAAAAGTTTAACCTGAAGAGTATATTATTTATATATTAATATTATTATTTATTATTATATATTATTTAGTATCGATATTTAAAATTGTATACAGCAAACATTAATATGCAGCACACTAATAACAATCATCATAAAGTCGTATCGTTAAAGCAGTTCTTTCCACTGACATGTACCTGAGAGACTAAATATATTTTAACAAATATTCGTCAACCGTACCCATACCATAGTAGCTGAATACAAGCTACCTGTCCGATTATTTTCTACTTGTGCGTTGCTTTAAAATTGTCAGTTATAGAACCTTATTACTACTCCTCCAACTCCTACTCAACTTACGTCTTTCATTACCATGTACAGTGTAGATCGAGTCTTGCACTTATTTTTACAGTAGGCACAACAATATGAATAGTGGCTAGTCACTACCCGTGGTTGAGGATTCGAAAGAAAGACAGATCAATCACACTGTCCCCATCTTACAAGAATAGATAATATGTTATTAAAATAATATATAGATAATAATCATAATAATATATACACATACTTAATAAAAAATCATATTAATTGTGATTACTATTGTAATTGTCGATTTTCGGGTAAGTAAACCAAATTCATACTGGTATATTCTTACTTCTTAGTATGTTTTATTAAAACCTATTTTGATCGCATTAGTAGAGTATAAGGTAACTACCCGAATAAGGTAAAATTAATTTGTGAGATATACAAACATAACAGTAAGAATTATTATCATCATTCATACTTCACGATGATAATAATATATTTTGATTTGTAAGGAGTATAGGTACGCAATTATTGCACACCTCCACGGATATAGTTTCCAAGTATGTATATAATTGCAAAAAAAAAAGTTTTATTAAGTGAACCAAAACGGTTAAGTTGCCTGTAATTGATTCGGACGTTTTGAGGTTTTAATGCATATGGTTTTATGCATAATTTCCGTTATAAGTGTATCGAGTTAAATATATTATTATAATGTAAAATACACACATGGGTATGATGCGCATCGCACACGATATTATTCCAAAACATTCGCTCTGTATATGATTATATGAGGTAATAACACTCCATAATATACCTATAGTACACGTCACATTGCCACCGCGACCGTATCGTACACACTCGCACAAAACGCATACGCGGTAATAGGTATGACAGGTGACCCCGGAATGTCTGCACAAAAGCGGAACAACAAAATGTAATATAATTATACGGACCGAATACCGATATTAATTTATTAAAGCAAACTGGGAATTGGAATACGTTTTCGGGAAGCTTGTCATCGGATTCCCCGAAGCGGTGCTCGCGTTACAATCTCCGCGTGCAAATTTAATCAGATATTCCGATGCGCGTTTATTCCTATTATGTTATAATAGTGATAATAATAATTAATAATAATAACAATAATTAATGACAATAACAATATCACATAGGAGGAGGAGACGGGTACCTGGCACTGTCGTGGGATCAGTCGGAGTGCGATCGTCTTCTCGGTCGTGGTTCTGCAGATGCCGGTGGCAGTGGTGGAGGTGGTGGTGGCTTATACTATTGTAATTATAATAACAACAACAACAACAACAACGATAATAGTCGTAACATCAATAAAATTATTGCAGCAGCAGTTGGTATACATACCGTAGTGTTGTATTACTGTATGTGTTTGATTTG
>PVMI01032747.1:0-13135 GCA_008528875.1 Aulacorthum solani | reverse complement strand
CTCAAAATGTCTAATGCAACTTTAAATACATGTCAAAACTATCTAATTATATTCTCCATATTCATATTAAACTTGAATCCATGCATGAAGAAACGAAAGCATTTTATAAAAGATTTAAAATAGACTAGTTGCCCCTAAATATAATCACTGAAAATTCCAGGAAACCCTTCAAAATATTTGAATCATACATCACCTAAAAATTAGGTGTTTAATAAACTCTTATAAATACTGTTTCAAATTTTCTCTTATGAACCTATTTACTATATGTTTATTACACTTATAACATTCACTAAAACATTGGACATTAGACTGACCTCCGCTCAAGGCATATGAAACGATAGATGATCTCATGAATGAAATCGGTTCTACAATCGAAAAGTGTTACTGAAAATCTTGAAAATGGAATATGAACCATAAAGATCCTATTTTTTACGCAAGTACCAATATAATTTATTTTTTTGTAGTTTTTCAGGGGATAAAAATATTAACTTTCATATACTAATTTTGTTATTTTTATCTCAATAATTTCTTGATAAAATCACTAAACATGCTATCAAGTATCAACTCTACCTGCTTTATACTTGTTTTTGTATCATAAAAATAATTAAAATATATTCTTTTTATAAAGCTATTATGAATACCTAATAACATTGAATATCAAAAATAATAATTAGTTACTATGACAATTATAATAAATGAATAGGTGTAGAAACCACTGTAGTTGGAATTTGGAAATACAGAGTTGTGTAAACATGTGTACCTACGTACTCGTATTCATAATTATAATATATGATATCAAATATATGATTTCTAAGGAAGGCCAAAAAAAAAATTCCTGGAGCTCCATATCCGGCCCGAGGACCGCGGGTTTGACACCCTGATTTAAAAAAAAATGTATATAATCTAGAAATTATAGGGTGTAAACAATAAATCATATTTATTATTTTAGTTTATTTAACTTAACACGATTGGTGAATACATAATACCCGGTAACAGTCTAGAAAAAGTGTCTGCTGCAGGCTACAGGGTAGGTATGCAAGAACATGTGTATACAATTAATAATGTATTAGTTAACATAATGAGTATTTTAAAATAGTCATAAATCATAATATAAGACTCATTTAGAGACAAAACTCAAACTAATTTACTACCCTGACTTAGAAAAAGTTTTTGATAGAGTGAAATACCATATTTTCTATTTAAGCTACTCTAAGCCTATGACATATGCATGTGAATAATAAATTTAGTCTTCTTTTTTAACTGATGTCGAATTCTCAAACTCAAACCGAGTTATATGAACATTTCGTTTTAATACATAAGTGACATAAGTGGGTAGGTATTATTAAAATTTTAGTGTTTGGTGTTCAAAGCCCCTGAGATGACTAGACTTAATATTTTTAATTTTGATAAACCATTTGTCTAGTCAATCAGAATTCAATAGATTTTATTAATAGCAGACCAAGTGGAAATATTTAAACAGATTCGTCGTCATAATTATATTGTAATACTTATATTTTGTACCTAAATATCATATTATTTAAATTAAATTATAGTTATTTTCATATATTAACTGTATTTTAACTACAGTGCTTAGTCTTATTATACTGTAATATTAAAACTTTAATTTATTCTGTAATAAAGGTTTATTTTTATTTTATGTATACTATGGCATGACCTTTTAAATGATAAAATATGTACCTACCTATATAATATCGTTTTAAATTGAATTNNTAGCAAATGTTTTTTTTCTTTTTTCTTTAGAATAGAAAGGTCATTCCTATAACTGTATAGTCGGTAATTGTGTTTACTAAAGGTGGTTACTTACTTTTGACGGTAAATGGTAATTACTCTACTATTACTATTATCATTATTCATTATTATTATTATTATTTATTTGTTGCAATTTTACTACCTTTTGTAATTTTGGTTTTAATTAATGAGACTAAAAGTTTTGTTTTTGTATTATGTCGTATAAATTTCATATACGTGGTGTGTCACCCGGTTCCAGAGATATTTTAGTTAAACTTTATAACTCAATTTACTATTTAATAAGGATAAAAACATTTTTTAATGGAATAAAACATACTAAATATCATTGACGTTACGAACTTCTGGTACCTATATCAAGCCATGTGTATTTTAGTGTTGTGTATCGGTAAGGTCGATGATAGAAAATAGTCAGAATATAGTTCTTTTATAAAGTCCCTTTATAGTTTATACTCAAGAAGCCATACAATAAATTGAAAATGTCCAAAAATGGTTTCCTTATTTCTTATTATGTTTTAAAAATTAAACATGACTAAATTGTCCGGTTTCTGAATAATTTGTTAGTATTTAACATTAGATTAACTAACGATTCGGTTAAAAATGAGATAGATGCTTCTAGTCTCATACTTAGTGTCATATTTCATATATCAAATATTGAGTAGTGAACTAGATATACATTTCATATTAGTATTATTGCAACGAATTATTTATGTAATGGTCCTATTCAGAGAATAATAAGTTGTATAAGCTTAGAACCCAATCTCTTAGACCATTTAGTCATCGTTATCTTATGAAGCACTATAATTGGTTATTTTTTTATTACCTACCATTAATTTGCTTATTATGTACTTTAAATTCGAAAATCTTTACAGACTTATTACATTTGCAAAAATTGTATGTATAACAAATAAAAATAAATTAGCTTATTAGATTTTATGTTAATTGTTATAAATAATGTAAATTCCTAATTATTAACATAAAATAATTTAAATATTAGAAAGATAAAATATTGAAAAGCCTTTATAATAATATTGTGATAAAGTACTCAATCGTAATAAATATACACATAGAATTGGAAAACAATTTAATTCTAATTACAAAAAAGCAGGATATATTAAACAAAACATCAATTGTATAATATTAAGTAAACGCCATCCAACAGGCAACAATTAGAATTTATTTACTAAGTGGAGTGTAATTTTGTGGATTTATTTTATATAACGCACCAACATTCCCAATTAAGTCGCATCGGTCAACGTCTAATGAACATTTCTAACGTTGTTATTGTACAATATTGTTTTGTTACTTAAAAATTGTTTGGCTTTTATCGATGATGATATTTTAATATTTTATGCATTTGTACAATATTGTATAATTGCACCTGAACCTCATAGCTAGACTGATCATACGACTAACATAATAAATCATTTATCATGCAACAACCTGTCTGGTATAGGTAGGTATAGTGTATCTATAGATATAAAATCTAATATTTAAATTGATTTATCAGTTATTTATATTACTTTCAATTTAAGTACAAACTCGAATTATAAAGTCATTGTTACATTACCTATATGCAAGATGTATTACCATGTTATGTTTATGATCTATGTATAATATGCAAAAATATAATGTGATAGGTATAGTGTACATTTACTATAAATGATGTATGTAGTATGTATAGTTCACTTAAAACCCTTTCTGTACTAAATACATTCGTTTGAGTCATTGACAAGATGATTATTTATTGCTAAGATCAAATTAATTGTTAAAAAAAATATGCGGTAAAAGTCATGTTATAACTTATAAGTAGGTATACCATGTAACTAAAAATATTGAGGTTTGATTTATCTGAGTAATTCATAATAAACAAAATAATTCATAACAGTTGTTCAGTCTCGTTTTAATACAACTGCCAAAATTCGTAAACATAAATGATTGATATTGACGTAATGTGATTTTTATTCTACATATAGATTATAGGTGTATTATATTTATATACATCAATAGAATCATGAATCATAATAATATGAATTCTGTATGTCCATGCCCTTTATAGAGTAATAAATTAGGTATACAGAAATACGATTTATGTTTTATATGATATATTTAAAAACTAATATGCTTCATTAACCATTTGTTATTATGAGTGCACATCTTCATGTTTCTAAAATTTAAACAAATAATTTAAAGATCGATTAATGCATATAATTTAGATACTACATGTATAAATTAATTTTAACTACAGTCAATAAAACACTGTACTCATTAAAATGTTTTTCTTAATTTATTATGCCTTAATACAATCAGGAGCTTTGTATTAATGTGTTACCATTACGTAATCTTTAAACAATTATATTTATACAGCAATAAATACTGTATAAATCAACATATATTCAACAAGAATAAATTTTTACAACTTTCTACGCCTTGAAAATATCTACAAACTCGACCTAGAAAATTCAACAACACCTTATCTTATTTGACAGTAGCATCATTACACGGAGAGAATGTTTATATAGCGAAGAGATCAAACAGCAAAGCAAAAAAAAAAGTTACAGGTAGGTACAGCTGCAGAAAGAAATGTGAAGATTTATATTGACTTTTACAAATAAGGTAGGTAAGTAGTCACACAACTTTTAGAATATATTAATATAGCCTATCATTGTTAATTATTTTAGAACACGATTTCTAGACAAGTATAATTATTAATTATACTTGTTTGGAAACGAATTCCCTGATTTCGATGTAACCCGAACAATGGTTAAAATAATAATAATAAGTTATTATTAGTCATTATTAATGACTATTAAATACAGTTTATAACTTAAATGTCGATTATTATTTATTAACTGGTATTAAAATGTATTTAATTGAAACCGTAGCTTGAAGCTCCACAAGTGCAGTTGCCGTTCAATATCATAATAGGTATATAGGTATCTACCTATATGCATACAAGTTTTCGAAATCGTATATAAAACAAGCGTCATGTTTTACGTTATTGTTTATTTTCTAAAACAATTCAAGTATCACACATAAAAATCCAGTCTTTCGAAAATCGTTAAAAAAAATTAACTGAGCGTTACTCTCACATCACATACCTAATTGATATTTTCTAGTATTTGCAAAATACCTACCTATTTTTACAATACTTAAAAATGATTGTAATTTATAAATTATATTATTAGACTAGAGACGACATGCCTACACGCTTATAACATGCCTAATGCACCGTATATTGTAACAGATGATTTGAAACAAAATGATGAAGACTATAGTCCGCTACTCTGCTGTGCAAAGACGTAAAGTCAGTCGATGAGTTTATACTATATCGCATTGTTGATGACGCATAAAAGTGATAAAAGTGTGACGAAAGCTATTTTGAATTCTTAAATCTCCCAACGTTTTCCAATTGGCGAAAATCGCGTTCACTGCAGTATATTGTTTGTGTATATATAACTACAGTTTTAGTGCGTGGCTGGGGGATTACGCGTTATGGCCAATGATTTCGGTGTCCCTTTAACCGGAACGGTATTTGTTCTCTCCACCACGGAGCTGGAAGTACAGCGCATATAGCTGTCTTCCGGTCCGGAAACTCATAGACGCCAATTTTTAAAAAAAAATTTACATGTACGCGTACGTGTTAAGCCAAATAGTTACGTATATGTTATGCTGAAATGCGCAAATGAGACGACAAAATCAAAATAATAACAATGCAGTATCCGCAACCGACGATTAAAAAGTTTAACCTACATGCATTAAGCGCCCATATCCGCGGCATTACGACGAAATAGTTATTAACTTAGGTATTTTTGGGCGGAAGGGTATAGGTATAGGGCTGTGTCGCGCTTACTTCGTCCGATGGAAAGTCATAGCAGTCGGCCACCCTCTGGTACAGTTCGCGGACGTTGGAGAAGTTCGACACCAGTCCTGTCGGACTTCCTTGGGCCTGTTGGCAGTGGAACACCAAGTTTTGTTTCACTTGATCGTCGTGATCGTTGTGCTTGTGCTGCGCCGCGGCCGGGTCGTCCTTGATTTTTTGCACGGTTTTCCGGTTGAACAAAGGCATATTACGGTGTATATTATATATTTTATACGATTTACCTGAATATTACGATAGTGTTAAACGTTCTAGAAAGGCGCGGCTGCAACGGCACGCGCACGTCAAAACTCCACAAAACACACGAATCGACGGCACTCTCTATTATATACACGTCAGAGTCAACTCATAATAACGATGAATATTTCGTATCGAACACGAATACGTGTTATGGTTAACAGTTAATCACATTTACGACTCAAATATTGGTAATTTTTTCAAACGATATATTTTTCTTATTACGACGACGACGGCAGTATTTTAGTGACTGCGGACACGCGTACGCCGTACAGACGGTCTGCCGCGCGACTGCGACTAGCTGGGTATATTATTATTATTTTAGTCGGCTGTCCGTCGGGCGATCGCTATGTACCTAGCTAGGTAGGTACCACCATACGCGCGGCAGGTGTTGAACCGAGTGGAACGCTCAGAACAATGTGTATATATTGGTACCTAGGTATAATAATAATCTATCTCCAGGTGCGTGCGCGTATTTATATTATTCGTAGTGCCCATATGTCTGTAGTAGAGGTACCTATGCATACCTAACGTACATTATTAAATGTATAATATTATTAATATGTGTTGTAGTTTCATCGTTTATACATGCAATATATTATAATATAATATAACATGCAATATAGGTGTATTAGGTACTCTGCAGTTGTATAAAAACCAATAAGTTATTGTTTCAATACGAATGCGTCGATGCGTTTTGCTCTATACCTCTATGAATCCAAACAATTCAATTTTTTTTTAACTTTTTCAATAAAAAATGCTTGCGTTTTTATTATATGACGGGACCGCGCGTAACGGTAATATAGAACATTGCTTTACTCAATCGCATTTGATGTATATAATATATATTATATACGATAATATCGAGCATGCATTATGACTTCCATAGGTATACCCTAAGTGTGGAACTTTTATTTATCATAAAACACCCAACTTTTTCGCTTGTCTTCCCTTTTGAGCTTATCTATGTATAAGTACATGTATAAGTGTCTACTTGTATTAGCATATTATTATTTAATGATACTTCTATTTATTTTCAGCTGATTTTTGACGACTTCGTGTTCTGTATATTTTGACAAGAATATTAGGTANNNACTACCTATACACGAATAAAATAGAGACACACGAATATTTCGATGTTTTGGGACATCGACTAGATTCGCCCTTCCATTTAATTATATATTATTATACTGTACATATACGTCGAGTGCACGATGTAATATTATGTACGTACATCGGCGCACGCACACGTTTGTACGTTATCTATATACTATATACTCAGATATTATTTTTTATCTTGTATATCTGCATTTATGTGTTCTGTATAATAATAATAATATTTTCTAGTACACGGTATATTGTGTTTTATAGATATGTTTAGGTATACGATTTTTAGACCTGCGCATAAATGACGGGAACAGCGCACAACTATAATGATGGGTACGATGTAGAGCTATTGCTGCACGCGATGTGATGATAATACACACTAATATCCAAATGTATATCGATGTAGCCATAAGTAGCTTTAATATGCAGGGTTATTCACCAAGCATACTCATAGATCAGAACATAAATCTGAATAATTGAAATATGGTTCTTACGAATATACACATTAAATTAAAAATCAGAATTTGAATAAATTCATTATTAAAAGAAAAAAATGAGCGTGAGCATGATTTGGAAATCACCCTGTATTAGATATATCATAAGAACGTTTTCGTTTATATTGAGTACTCGAGCAAAATAGGTGCTCATTGTTTATATATGAACGATTTTTTTCTTTATAATTTGAGGAGTGCTGCCTGGGAATTAATTTCTATGGGTCTAAAAATAAGATCTACAAAATTTGAGTTTAATATAATATGATTAACAGGGAATACTCTAAGCTCAAAGCTTAAATAAAATGTAAACATTTGTAGTTTTTTAAACATTATAGTGCAAATTTTGTTTTCTAAAAAACCATAAGAAACTTTTTTGTAGGATTTTATATTTACCAAAAATAGTGTTCCAATAAATTTTTCTCACAGTCAATATTTTCTTGCAAAAACTAAGAAAACTATATGAAAGTAACATTTTGTGAAAAATGCCCGTTTGTATGTTTTTTGCAATTTTCTCTCTAAATATCAAAGATACAAAAAAATTATAAATTACTAAAATTGATCCAATTCGTTTTAATAAAATATATGTAACTATACAATTTTGCGTAAAGCTAACTCATTATGGTTAAATTGAGAAAACATAAAAATAACCAATTTTTCTGAAAAATAAATTTAATAAAAATACTTTAGTCTGAGTAGATACAATCACTACTCCTAATGGATATAACATTTTTTTATCTAGGCATATTTTATTATCTCTATTACACACACGATTGACTGTATTAGTACACCCCAAATATAAAAGCAGTTTGTTAATCGGTATTATTATTATGATTAATAAGAATATTACGATAGGGTACTATAAATATATAGTTGATAGATTCGTAATGTTAAATTAATATAAATACATATAATATAACTATGTATAATAAATAATTATATAGTTTATTGTATCTGTATCATATTTATATATTGTGCATTTAAAATTTAAAATATATTATGTATATGCACATAACTGTTAACAACCGATAACCTTTTTTTATTGATGAATTATATTTTATGTATTATTCGATTTGATTAGATATTAAGAAGTAGGTTTATTATATAATATTATTATTAATATCGGGATGAAAATAGTTTATTTTTAATGGCCCGTAATGGTTAGCTATTAAAATAATCAAAATTAATATTTTGTCACTCCATTTTTGTCGTGAACAAAAAAAAATAGATCTATTTAAGCGTTACGCATTGAGCAATTTATTAATCTATGTTGCTATGTTGACACAATTGTCTTGGACGGCATAATTTGCCAGTAAGTTACGGTTCCGTGTAAAAACGTTGAGTTTTGACTAGAATACCAATAATACCTAACTATAAATATATACTATATAGTACCTACATGACCACATAATATAGTACCCACTCGTATGTGACTATGCTTTTTTTATTTGATGAAATTCTTTTTAGAGAAGTTAAATAATACTTTTAAAAACATGTGTGTATCTAATGGCCAACTCGCATAAACATATTAATTATTATTTATCTGGATATTATAATAATTTATTACCTACTATACTCGTATATTTTATTTTGTTTGAGTAAATTATTATTAAGAATATTTGTTTGTTACTGCTTTTAAAACTGATTCAAATTGCCTAAAACGTTTAGTTGTCAGACAGTAATCGCAAAAATTATTATCTCGATTTTTTTATTCCACATTTACATATTAATGCATACAAAAACACAAACAATGCGAATAGACTATAGAGACATCAACACAGGAGAAGTTAGAATTACAAGGATAAATAGGTATCCAAGTTGTATAATATAGTTGTAATTTGTAAGTCAGAGTGTAGATACCTACTGCCTAAGTAGGAATCGAATAAAGCAGAGTTTCTTGAAAAAAATAAAATATTGTAGTTCTATTTAATATTACGGGAAATGGAAGGATTATACAATCAATGAATTGAAAGTATACATTTCAGGTTATTATATATGTTGTGTTTATGACATTATAATATATGTGCAGCGTTAATCGAGTTTAATACTACTATAATTTGTTATATATTTACTTTGAATTATAATATAGATATGACACTAGCATTTATGTATATTAATATTGAATAATATTATATAGTAATTATAATTAATCTTAGGGTTCAGTCAAAAAATAAGAATTTCAAGAAGTGAAAAAACTAATGGAGTGTCCTGGGTTTGGGTATAAAACAAATTCTTTTTCTTCTTTTTTTTTAAAAAATTATAGAAAGTTAATTTAGTATACTTACACAAATGTGTTTCATTTAATTTCCATGCTAATTTTGAGATACTCCTAAGTCCTAAATTAAAATGTTTAGATATAAAAATATATTTTTGATATTTTGTGTTAAATTATCAATTTATTACAATAATTGTGTACACATATGACATATTTTTAAGAGATGATGAAAATCTTTAAATTAGTAACTTGGATATACTTACACGCACCAATAACATCATTGGGCGTCATTTTCGATGTATAAGAATATCTTAAGTCCGAACCGTCTATGATTTCTAAAGACAGTTTGTCAAAACATAAATTTAAATTTTTTTCAACACAAAATAACTGATTGATAGAAATATGAATATGTTAAGTTGATAAAAAAATTGGACACAGTTTTTTTCACATATTATTTCAGTTTGGAAAATATTAATACATTTTAATTGCTTCTTTATTCATCAAATGTTTTTTTTCTCATTTAAAGTACATTTTTTGTTATTTATTTTTCCCTAAATTCCAAACCCTAATAACGTATAATATATAGTATATGGGCACCTCCCTCC
The DNA here is from genome assembly GCA_008528875.1 of Aulacorthum solani. Classification (NCBI taxonomy): domain Eukaryota; kingdom Metazoa; phylum Arthropoda; class Insecta; order Hemiptera; family Aphididae; genus Aulacorthum; species Aulacorthum solani. Next base: position 2,833 of record PVMI01032747.1, on the reverse strand, counting down.
CTCAACTGCCAAATTTAAAATGTAAATATACATTATAATTATAAATTAAAATGTTATACAGGTTACTATAGTCGAAAAACTAAATTCATTATTTTTAAATATTTCTTATGTTGCAATAATTGTATGGGTGAAGTATGAACCCATTGGTAATCATTATAAGTTTTACTGCAATAATTAACACTTACAGAAAAAATATATAACTAATACCTATAGACTAAATTAGATATATTACAATTATTGAGACATGAATGAAATTGCTAGGCAACATTTTATGAATTAAAACTTTTACAGCTTTTGGGTTAGATATTTCAAGTTAGTATATTTAGCAAATATATAAATCAGGATTAAAATATTTAATAATAAAATAGGCACCACATATATTAAAATATAATGAGCCATAAAGAGATATTTGATTTCCCGTCATTTAATGGAGAACATTCATATATAGTATGATTAAATATAGCATAAAATACACATATTGAATATTATTATTTAACATAATAATATAAGATGATTGCGTTGTGCTTTACTTACAGGGCATTTTAATGGTTCCTTGGAATTATAGTCCGTGTGTTTTAGTGGCAGCAAGTTGGTGTTTGACTCACTCCACACCGAGCACTAAACACTAGTAATACATTTTTATTTTCTGTAAACATTTTAAAACTATTACTTTCATCTATACATATTTACACTCCATTTTTCCTTGTAAACAACATGATTAAAATATCGAGTTATTTAATCATTTATAAATGATTAAAAATAAGTATATACCTATAGTAATAGTGTTTTAGTTACACAAGTAGATATATAATAATAACTTATAGTACATAGGAACATCATATTGTATGGTGAATATATTTTTTTTTCTGTATACTCTACACAGCTTTATGAATGTATCAATTCAAAATCCATACAATGTGCTTGCAGGATATACCACGACAAGTCATCTGCATGATTCGCCCAAACATCAAACATGTTTGGGAATAGGAGCAGTGTTTCATCCAAATCCGATGGTTGTGTTTGTGTTAATCAAAGCAAGTAGTATCCGTAACACGTATATTAATATTAATACTTATCTTATTATGTTATACAATATTTACCATTTTGTATATTATATTAAGAAATATATTTCATGATATATATGTCAATATATATTTGTGACACTAAGTCTACAGAGCACTTGTATCTATAAAAATCTTTATTTGGAATGTTTTTTGGTTTTAATACATGTTATTAATACGTAATAATACCGACGAAATTTAATTTTTATTGAAAGAGCTTCATCCATTTTTAAGGTATGTTGAAGTCTGGGGTGGGCTGAGGCAACGTCAGTTTCAATTAATAAAATCGTCCAAAGTTTTAAAAATTCATGTCCCAATAATTGGTTTTGATTAAAATTGTCCACACATGAAGCGGCCAAAACCAGCCTGCCTCCCATCGAAGTGTGTGAGTGTGTCCCATATAAGTAAGAGACATAACAGATAAGCCTTTATAGTATAATTAAAATAGTTTTTCCCCAGTGAGACCATTGACCATAATGTATGTATTTAGACGTGTGTGTATCTGTAATATGTATATTTTTATTTTATTTCATAGATACTATAACTGCGACTATTAGTTAGGTACCACATATAGCTCAAAGACGCTCCAACGTTAAGTTATAATATATCTTACATAGTAATTATTATTACTATCTCCTAATTTAATACTTTAATTTTTTTTTTCAAATTTTTACTTGACAACAAAATAATACATTTGTATAATTTCCCAATATCGATTTCACCTTAACATAATAATGTACCTACTATTCACTATTGTAATGATATTATTAGTTATAATATTATATTGTTTTTAATTTTACAAATAATATCACAACGCTGCTGCAGGATTGTGTTGAGTTGAATGAAGCGAAACTATATGATGATATATAGTCAGATATACACTTCATAATCTCCCGCAGCAGCCTCGATGTCCTGTCATTAATAGTACATTTATGTATATGTATATGTATATAAATATATAATATGTACTACGTATATAGTTAATAATATTATACCGGTCCCTGCGCGTGTTCGGCAGTCCTAACCGAAACTGTGGCCTAACCCAACGTGTGAGGAATGTCCGTTTATTTTAAATTGTAATTCGTATTTTGCCGGGCGCCGAAAGAGGGGCGCAGTGGCGTACACAAATATTTTCAATGGGATGGGTCATATTTAAAAATATATGTATACCTAATGTATGTGTACCTCTATCAAAGTATAATTTTTAATTTTATTCATTTTTATACATATGTCTACTTATGGAAAAAAATATAACAGGGGGGTTGAACACCTAATGTAGGTACCCGGGTTATGCATAACTACCCAAACTGCATAAGTAGGTACTCACGCTATACATTTTATATTCATGAATTATTTGACTGCAATCTGCACTATATCGGATGAAAATATGTTTATTTACACATTAACTGTATGTATAGTGTTGGTAAATATTACTGTCTAACAAAAACCTAACTGTGACAAAAGCGCCAAGTCCCAGACTTATATGATTATTAGTTAAAGAAAGAGCAGACTTGGCCGCAATGTAGGTATTACTACTTTGATAAGCAGACTTTAGTGACTTAAAATTATTATTATATCCAATAATATAAAACAATATTATATCATAGGTATGTAAACAGTTGCAACCATTTATATAGAATAAAATCTATCACAGTACTCGATAAATGACATCTACAAGCAAAACCTAAGAATCAAAAATATATATATGATAATATGTAGGTAACAATAACAAATAAAAAATTAAAAAAAAAAGATAATAAACAAAAAACAAC
>PVMI01032739.1:0-21466 GCA_008528875.1 Aulacorthum solani | reverse complement strand
TGGCAAATTTTCACTGACAAATACCATATCTGAAAGCCAGTAAAATGTTCAACAATGTTCGTATGACCTATGCGGTTAAGCCATTTTAGATATTGTACTTATATTATATTATTATAGGTAAACGTAAAAAAAATGTTTATTTGTATTTCAATTATCCACCAAATGTTTAATTTTTTTATACGTAACAAACTCCCCTCCCCCCGAAATTTTTTTCTGCGTTCGCCACTGGGTACGACACTGGGTAACACTTTATTTGTGCTTTCGTGGCATTAAATATCTACTCAAGTCTAAAAAGTAAGTTAATCTCCCGAAGAATATGATAACAATCTTTCTTTAAAAATTGAATTTGGCAAAATCCGTAACGTGTGTACGGAAATGCAGTATGTTTTTTGTTCATGACGTCTGCTTTTCTTATTGAAATGTGAGAATCGTTAATCGACTCCGTCCTCGGCAATGATTTTGGCAAGTGCCATAGATAAAAGCTATTATAATATTTCAATATGACGAATCCACAGATAAACATTGTTACAACTTTTCTTATCAAAGAGGTCCGTTATATTTACAAATTACAATTTGTTCNNTTCATTGAAAACCAAAATAGTTTATAGTTTTGAATTTAAATTATAACAATATAAAATATCATTTCAATTATTTTTCCATGTCTTAATTTCATTTTAAAAATATAAAATATTTCAACTAATTTTAAACTTTTATTGCCATAAATGATAAATCCATTCGCACCATTACATAAGAGGCGCCTATATATGTTTATACTCGATATTAATACATTCATTACTGTAATAAATTGTTAGGATTTTTTTTCTTCAGAAATAAACACTTTATATTACATAAGAAAATAAAACTATCTACAATGAACGTTAATAGTTATATTATTATAAGCTATTAAAATATCCTATGATATAACTGTCGAAATTAATTGTAATACAAAGTTTAAATTTAAAAAATATATCCTATATTTAAATTTAGGTATTCGTCAATAATGATCAAGATAATGATTAAGACTTTAATATTAGAAGTAATCGAGTGTTCATCTTACAAATATTTTTTACTGTTATTACTGAATTTAATTTACATTTAAAGTTTTGGCATTTATCCCCATTGATAACGATTCGTTGTTAAATATAAAGCATATGTTTTGAGAAAAACGTAAAAAGACATGAATAATTGCTATTTCACATCACACGAGTTGATCTACCTAGTGACTGATACGACAACTGTGCAATTTTTTTTTAATCATTAACAACCTCTGAAAACGTCCAGAAAAGAGTGCGTTTTAAGACTATGAGCTTTGAAGTGTATCATTATAATCAAAAATAATAGTATTAATAGTATTACAGTAAAATATAATTGTAAGATATTCAAAAAAACATTTTTATTTTTGGAATTATTATGCATTTTGACATACAAAATACCAGTTATCAACAATGTAATTTTTTTAATCTTGATTGAAAGCTTTCACTAATAATTAGATATTAATAGATTGCCATAAAAAAAATCAGAGTTCCAATTTTTGATTAAAGCATGCGATTCGTATTTTGCTAGGTACCTATAACATAATTATAACTATTATTCTTAGAAATTTAAAATAATAATTAGCTCTAACTTGGTCGTGTTTCATTAAATTTTAATATTATTCTTGAACTATTTTAAAAAATATGATCAATAAAATGGCTATCTTGAAAATTGAAAAAGCTTAATTACATAAAAAATGTTTTGGTCATTTTTGAATTTTTGAAAAAAAAATTGAATCTTAGTAAATGGCTTACATTTAATCAAAATTTCCATACTTATTACTGTAAAAAAACTCATCTAAATATATTGATTTTCCATGGAGATACTAAGACTGAAACGGTCTAGTTACCATAGTTATTTTCGTTCATAATTACTAATTTATTTCAATTATTTTTTTAATTCTTTAACAAATTGAATGAAGTAGTAATTAGTCATAATCTTATTGTTTTACTATGATTGTACAATTGTATAAATTGTATAAATTATATGATATAATGATATCAAAAGAGATACAATTTAACAATAAATTAAAATCATATAGATAAATTATAATTTAAAATGAAAAAAATGACAATCATATTTTGTAACACTATATTTATTATTTAAACAAAAGTACATAATAATATTATTATTTATATGTAAATAATAGTATTTACATATTATTTTTTCTGTGCCTATGTATGTCAATAAACTCCTCCGGAGAGCTGCTCAAGCAGGGATTTTGAAATTTTTGCTTATAAATGAATAAGGTATTATTAATTGTTAATTAATAATTGTGTTTTCACGGCCGAGTACGCTCTCCAGTATATTATATTCCACGGTCTTAGAAGACAGTGTTATATTCTTTTGTTCTATGATAGTATCTATCTCAGTGGTAGTCCTAGATATTTTTAATTTGATAACAGTTTAACAAAAAACATATGTAATAAATAAAATGATAAGAGATTAGAGATAAAAAACAACAAATGTTTGTAGATTCAAGATTATGATTTGTGCTTTTTAGGAGGTACTAGGCAATAACAAAAGTTGCGTATGTAATAATTTTCATTGGGTTACATCACAAACAACAGGTTTGTTTAAGTCAGAACGTAATACATATAATACCATTTAATAAATCGTGGAACAATGCAAAATATGAGATGCCTTTGTTGTAAAATATAAATAGTCATGATGACCGAATGTAAAGTCCCTGTATTTGTCAGTCCCCAATCGCTAACTTTTAGTTTGGAGGACAAGCCATCCCACAGGCAAATAATTACACTATTTAATCCGTACGACTTTCCAGTCAGATTTAAAGGTAAATTCAATAAAAAATTTTTTTATTTCTATTTGTGTTTTTATGATATTATTTGTTCATAGTGTTTTGTACATGCACAAAAAAGTATACTGTTGTTGAACCAGAAGGTTCAATTAGTGCCAGTTCTCGAGTGGATATAGTTGTCAGGCACAATGCTCCTGCGCCAGCATTCTGCGATATCAGAGATAAATTCCGAATACAAATGCAATATTATACAACCAAAAAAGTCATTGGACACAAAGATGTTGAAACTATATTAGTAAGGTCTTCCGACAATTTTGAGCTACCAGCTGAAAATTTTAAGCAATTACTCAGAACTGATATATCCGTTGATAACTATGATAATGAATCTGAAATAAGACAAAACTTTAATACAAGTGAGCTGTTTTAAATTTAAATTATAAAACATAATGATCCCATTTAGAGTTTGGTTTTAATATACTAGTTTATTCTATTTATTATGATTCAGACCTTAAATTTCATTTAAAAATAAATAAATTCTTTAATCTGAGTTACTTAATATTTTCCAACTTAGTATTTTATTATTACATTTAAATTTAATAAAATGGCTAGTGTCTTATTAACTCCTGCTTCAGCGTAATAAAATATAATAAACTTATAGTTAAAATATAACTAGTTATTTGAGTACTTATTTTTTTTATTCAAAACATTTTAAACGTATCTCAACATTTACCATATAGTAAAAATCAATTATTTTTTATTCTTGGTTACCATATGCTATTATTCAGTTATTTTGGGGTTTATTACTTGCCCCTAGAATTTTAATTTGCTAATCCATGTAGGTATGTTATGTTCATTTTTTTAGTTTATGTAGTAAACATAGAACATCAATAATCTCTTCGAATATTAAGAGGACGCTATAAACCCTCATACATTGTCACCATATTGCTAACACATAACAAAGAAAATTGTATGTTCTGAATAATCCATTTTACTTTGTTTTATTTGATACTACAATGGATCGACTTATTAACAATTCAGAAGATTATAATCTAGGTTTTTATATTTTAATTTTACGAACAGTTCAGTTATGAGCTTTTTAAAATTACTGTCACTTGTTTTAAATCAAAATATAAAAAAAAAAGCTTGTGAGATGAATCACTAGATAATATTCTTACATCTAAATTTAATAATAGATCAATTTACTTTAATATTTAACATACCAGAATCAAATGAATTATTCAGAACGTACAATTTGCCATGTTGTGTTTTTATGACTGGGGCAAAAATGCAAGCAGATGTATTAATGTTAACTTCTTAACTTCAAATATTTTAACAGACATTTTTAGGTGTTCTTATAAAATATTCAACATAAATAATAAAAATTATTTGCAATGTTTTTAAAAATATTATAGATACTCCAGGACCAAATTTTACAACTCTATTTATGGCTGGTATATGTATTTGTGGATTACTTTTACCATCATCTGAAGATTCAGACATTCTGAAATTTCGTATTTCTTTCAATTTAAAATTAGCATTAGCTTTTGTTTTAGGTAAGAATGTATGTTATAATTGACTAGAATTTAAGTAGCACTTTTATAGCCAATTAATGTAATCATAAAATATTAACTGTATCTTTTCTAATATTTATTATTTCAGGTATGACTACAATTACAATATTACAACATCAATAATCTACAAGGATATTTTTAATTATGAATCCGCTTGTTAACAATAGTTTGAAACTGTTTTGTACTCAATATGCATGTTTTCATTATTAGTTATTAGATATTAATTTATTCTTAAAGCATTAATCTGATATGTTTGTACTATACATTTGAATGTTTTGACATAATTTATTGTTGATTATAGTTTTAAAATCTCTATTATTCTTCAAACATTATAATCAACCTTCAAGAATTTCAATGCCATACAATCTGCACTAATAAATAAATAAATGTATTAAGGCTATGATACATTTTTGTTTGGATAAACACTGCCCACCATATTTTTTAAGGATATTTTTAAATGTCTTATCCTCCATTGGATAATTGGGTTGTAAAAAAAAAAAAAAATTGTAAATAATAAATTGTATTTTAATTTTTAATTTTTTTTTTTTAATTAATATTTAATTAACTTTTTTCAATAAAGAATTTTTTATATATAATTCATGTTTGTTTTAATTAGTGTAATTTACATCTTATAAACACTAGATACCGATTTGATACTTTCATTATGTGTTTTATATTCTAGAATTGTATTTGGTGGCAAATTTAATACTCTGCGTAGTGTATCTCTTATTCTGTTAGTAGCCCCTTGATCATATGAAGTTTTGTTCCAAATCGATATTATATCTTCCTGAAATAAATAAGTTGTATTATTTAGCATACAAACAATTTCATTAGAAAAAATGTGACTCAGCTTACTTGAAATCTCAAAGAAACAACAGCTCCACATATCTCATCACCCACCATAAACTGTTCACCTAACATTGCTAAAATGAGATTCTCCCAGCATCTAGATGCTAGACCTTTACGTATTCGTAAAACCCATTTTCCTCCTCTAGCATTTGATTCATCCTAAAAATGGAAAATCAAGTAAAAAATTACTTTAAAAATCTTACATTAATTTGTTAAATACTTGAATATGACCAATAAAATTACCTCCCACATTGGTTTGATTCCGACTTTAAATAAATGGAATTCACTGTGTGATTGCAAGGCACACGGCCTTACCATATGGCTATATATTGTCCAAAATTGTTCAACTGAACCAAACCTTGCTAGATATTTAAGATTTTGATCATAACTAGGGGTGTTTCCTGGCTTACCAGGAAATCTACGACTAAACCAAAACCAATATTGATGTTGAAGTTTATGATCTCCTGAAGGTATTGACAGTGGTATCTAAACAGAATTAAAAAAATAGTAAAATAAAGTTTGTTTAAATTATTATTGCTATATTTTTTATATTAATTTTATACTATCACTTTACCCATTGCAGTATTTTCAATTAAAGTAATAATACCATGTATTTTAATTTTTTTAACAATAAAAACTGAGAAGGGGCTTACTCTACTCTCAAGTTATATTTACTGGTGGAAATAATATTTTATAGATTTTATTTAAACTGTTGTATTTGTAAGTTACCTATAACTTATACAGAAAAATGTGTGATATAAATAATAGCTCTAATAACACTGTTATGATGTTATGTTAGGTTAAATTTAAAATAATTTTTGTAAAATTTGTTTCAATTGTAGTACCTAATATTTGATCAAATAATTGGAATACTTGTTCAAATAAATTACCAAAATATTTACCTTTCTATAAACTTTAATACTAATGAGTTTTCTACATCAACTAATAAAAAATATATATATATTATGTTTCCGATAATTTAATTTAAATGTACAATTATATTTGTTAGGAACATATTACGTCTAGATTACAAGAAGTCTACAATACAAAGATTGATTTTTATTAGAGTATCATAATCATTGAGTGAAATATTGTTTAGAAAATCAAGATAAAAATATATTTATTTATACATAACATACTAAACTTAAGTTAAAAAATAATTTATTGGTCGACCAATGATATTAATGGGTTAAATTTTTATTGAATTACCTTATAGGTTTTAAGTACATCTTTTCAATTTAACTTCTATTGTTTGACACTATTTAAATTAAAAAAAACCTTAAGCCGTATAAACACAGAAGAAATTAATATTAAATTGTGAAACTTTGCATGTCATTTTATTAATTAATTTTAATAATTAAATTAGTTGCTTGTGTTATTATCTTATGCCTAATATACTTAACCCAAACATCAAGTGAAAAAAGTTAATATTATAAATAACTTATTACCTACCTATGTAAGCTTAGAAAACCTAACTTTTTATTTTCATTGTTCGGTAAAATTTTACACATACCAAGTTGAAAGGAAAATAACTTTTGTGCATTGTCCAGATTACAGATCTACAATATTGCACACCAGAAAATAAATAAAACTATGTGTATCAGTAATCTATAAGCTTAATCACATTTTTAATATTTTGACCATATCCAATACACATGTTCTTGGCACAATGAGATATATGTAAACATGTAAGTATTGAAATAATTTCAATGGAGTAATAATTATTCAAATTGTTTCGATAATACTTCACATAAATTACAAAGAAAATACAATTATTATTAACAATTCATACTGACATTAATTAATTTGTCGGCAAGCGTCATATCTTTGGATGTAGTGTTCTCGTCTTCACTCACAGTTTTTGATCTAAAATTAAAAATATTAAATTTTCAATATCTAAAGACAATTATATTAATTATAATACTAACCCTTCAAATTTACTAGCCATAGTATTTAAATTAAATACAGTAATAATAAGGTTTATTTAATTATTTCAAATATTTACAAAATATGGAACTCTATAAAAATATTCACAAAATTCACAATGGTTTTGAACACGTTATCACGGGAAATGCTCGATTTTTAGTTTATCGTGTTGTGGCGATGTAAACAAAAAAAAAAAAATTATCAGTGATAAGCAGTAACAGTAATTGTGTGAGATTTGAGATTATAGGTATTATTGTAATATAATGTATGGAATGATTTCAAAAAGTTTGTACTTTCTGAGTTCTATTTTTAAATAACTATGACAATAGACTTATCGCCACGAAATTATCAATAATGAGTGACTCTTGTAGTGAAAATACTGACTTTTTAGTGTCATTACCATCAGATTTTTTTCAAGTCCACACTTCAGACAGTGAAACGAATGAAGACACAGTCACTGAAGAGTTGTCGATCAGCTCAAATAGTTTCAAAGGCGTAATTGACAATTTAGTGACAAATTTAGATACTTTATCAAATCAAATTAATGAAATTGAACAAATGGAAACTAGCTACATCAGCAATGGTCTGTCTAGTCCTCTTAGTGCTTCCTCACCTCTAAAACGAAATGCCGAAAGAAAAATAAACTATAGTTCCATTGATTCTCTGATGCATGAAATGGTGAATACTTATGAGTACAATGATAAGTTATTAAAAAATGTAGATAATGGCCATGCTCAGCGAAATGTCAGTTTTCAAGAAAAATATGTTAGATCTCCTGTTATAACCAAAAAAACTGTTAATGATGGATTAGAAGATAATAATTTAAAGAGGTACTTATTTAATTTGTTAATTTTTTTTATAATACTGTAGATAATTATATTTGTTTATTGAAGTTTATGTGATGACTTGGAAAATGTAACCCCACGTGTAACTACAGCTTTAAATGATTACCAAAAATTGGACTCTGTTTCAAAAGAAAATTTGTGGTTGAAACTCGGAAAAGAAATTTATCGTAGACAAGTAAACATTTTTTTTTATGATACTTAAAGATTTTAAAATACATAAAATTATGTAATAGTATTTAAATAATTAATTTTTTGATATATGTTGGCTGTTATAGAATATAGAAAAAAAAGTTATAGATTTAGAAGAAAAGTTATCAAATTATGAAAAAAGAATGGTTGAATATAAAGAAGTAGATTGCCAAAAAAATAATCTTCTTGATGATCTTGCCGCACGGTCTGCTATGATTTTAAGTCAAGTAAGAGCATATAGTACAATCAATGAAAAAATCAACAGAGATTTGCAATCTGAGCGCAAAAATAAAAAAGAAATGTTCGAAACTGTAAAAGAAAAAATCGAACATTATAAAAATGATGCAGCTAAAGCAATTTCACGGAGTAATTCTTACAAGGCTCGAACAGAAAATGCTGAAAAAAAGTTGGATGAATTATTAATTAAATGCCAAAAAGTAGAAGAACAGACAAAACAATTACAAATGAGTTTTGAAAAAAAAAATGAAGAAAATGAATTACTTAAAAATGAACTGGTTAAATTACAAGAACAAAATAGAAGCGTGAGTTTAAAAATGCAGTAGAAATTGCTTAATACGTAATCAAAGGGACCACATAGTGTGATTTTAGTAACCGACATGTTATTACTAAATATTCATAGGAATTACAGCTAGGACTTGAAATACTGTGTGTATTAAGCAATACAGTGTGTTTACCGATGACGAATTAAACAATTTATACTGTGGTAATTTAAAACTAATGTTAAGTATAAACTCAATATTATGTTTAATATTTCAGATATCCGAAAAGTGCAATATATCAATAAATAAGTGTAGTGAATTAGAAAGAGAAGTACTAGAATTAAATCAAGAAAAAAAAGTACTGTGTGAGAAAACTTTAAAATATGATCAACTTTTAGATCAAAAGCGTAGAATTGAAGACATTGTTGATCAAATGAAAAGTACTGAGGTATTTATTTTATATTAATAGTATTTAATAAAAAAAAATATTTAAATGTTTTTATTATTATTATTATTGTACCTAAATATTGTTATCTAGGCTCAAACTGCAGAAGAACTTAATGTAGCAAGAGAAGAAATTAAAACTGTGAAAAATGATCTAAAAAGCTTTTATCAAAAACAGTTAGATGCTATGCTTTCTGAAAAAGTATCCGATTATCAGCGTAAATTAGATGGAATTATTCAAATTACAAATGAGGAAAATAAATTAATAAAACTTCAAATGAATAACCAAATTATTAATTTAAAAGAAAGGTAGAAAAAATTTTAAATCACTTTTAGAATAAAAAATTGTATAAAACAATTATATATTCAGGTATGAAAAAGAAAAGTCACAACTCAATTCTAAACACAGAGAAGAGTTGGAACGTTTTGAAGTACTTATGAAAGATAAATCAGAATGTATTTCTGCATTAGAAACTCGTTTAGAAGCCGAAGTTCAAGAAAAGCGACAATTGGTTAAAAGTGTAATGGGAGTGGTAAAGAATGTGAACATTGATAGTCAATCAAATTCAGTGAGCTAATACCTGATTTAATTTGCTTGAGTTATATCATGCTTTTCATATTATTATTATACTAATGGACAGTAAATTATTTTAATTCTTATAATATTTCAGAAATTAAATAGTGATATTAAATACCAAAGAAAAAAATCTAATAATAATAGTAACCCATCTTCAAAGTTAGAAGATGATTTTTCATTTTTTGAACATGAACATTTATTGCACCAAGTAACTCCAACAGAATTAAGAAAGCATATTGAAATTGTAAAGTGAAGTCTATAGTATTTATTTTCTATAAACATAAAGACTATTTTAATTTTATTTTTCAGCTTTTAAATAAATATCCTGGAAGTCCTTTGGCACAAAAATGAAAATTTCATTGTATTATAACTATTATTTATTTGAATACTGCATACAATTTCAAACCATATTTATATATTTATGTATTGTTCCTTCACAAATTAATTTATTTTAATTATATAATTTATATATACAATTCAAATAGCTTATAGATTTATATACCTTTATATAACTTTTTTAATTTTTATAGTAAATATTTTTTTTTTAATTATTGTCAATCAAAATATTATTTTTCAATATTAGTAAAAATAAGTTAAATTATTATATGTGTATTTACATTTACAATAGGTACACTAAAAATAAAATGTATATTATATTTTTACATATTATTTATATTGTTATAAAAATATACATTTTTGAACATGCATTGTTTTTTATTTTGAATATTAATTTCTTAAAATATCAAGCATGTTAAAATTGAAACACAATAAAAATATTTAATATAAATTTATAATATACACCCTACTATAGATCAGTAACAATTACAACATATTTTAAAGAAAAATTAATTTAATTGAAATTGAAATTAAATTAAATACTTAAGGTAAATCTATTAAAATTGTTTGTTTTTGTTCTACTTTATAAATAAATTATAAAATCAGTGAAAATGTTCATGAAGCAACTATAATGTTATATCATATTGTATCGTACATCTTTTATAGTTTATAATTGGACATTATATCCTAGATACCAAATTTTATCATTTTTACCTGGAACCACCTAAATTTTTTTACTTTATTAATGTGTATTATAACATTTTGATTAAAATTGTATTATAGTACCTAAGTATAAATAATATGAACAAGAATAACTTTTTGGTGTGTAATAATAATTTTTTTTGAAGAAATATAATAAATATAACTATTTACGTGGAACTTTGTTTTAAATTTTCAATTCTTAGATTTAAAACTTGAACATTTTATAACTGTTTAGCTACAATAACATTTTTAATTTTTAAAAAATTGCGCCCATGTATTTTTATTATTTTTCAACTGCTATTGAAAAAATATATCAAGAATCTTGTATTAAATTTTTACGCTTTTTGGTCAAACCGCTTTTATTATTATTAATATTTATAGGAAAAAAACTAAAGAAATTGTAAACTGAAAATATATGTAAACAGCTTTCGTAAATATATAGCACCTATATTGAAATATTTAATATTTTTACTATAATTTTCAAAATCGTGAACCTGAGTTCTAGTTTTTTTTTTTATCAAAACGAATAAAAATAATGGATACTTTTACAGATATATAAGATTACAACAATTTTATATCTAAAATCAGCAAATATGTGCATGGAAATCACAAAAAGACTTGTAACATTGCCACTACATTACATTACTACAAAACAACTTAAAAATTGAATTTTTAAATATAATTAAATTAATGTGTATTATTGTGTTTACTATTTGAACTGAAATGTATAATGAAAATTACATATATATATATTTACGTATATTTAACAATCAATTTTTTTTTATTCGTAAATTGTCGTAAATTTACTGTCCTCTTTACTTTTATCATCGTTTTGTTACAAAATGTAAAAATAAATGACAAAAACAAAATTTGTAAACAATAACGAATAAGCGAGTATATCGCGAAAGCAGACGAGCGTAATGTGTACCTACTGCCGGAGTGCCTATCTATAGGTAATTATTATAAATATATTATCTAATAAGGAATATTATCGGTATTCTATATTACGTGTCCTTAGAAAACCCAAAGAGTTGGATCTTGCCTACAATTTCTTATAATAAATATAGTTTAGTTGTTTCATTGATTTATAATCAATTACTCAAAAATTGATTATCAAGTCCGCATCTAGCTTCTCTAAATACTCAAAATAAGCCCAACTGGCGCAACAGCGCTTTACAATACGCCCTGACCTGTAACATGAAATTAAATAACCATTAGCTTATTTGATTTTGTGTATAACAGGTTATAGATAACCTTTATGGCTAAATATAGTTATTTTGATAATATTGTGTTTTATATTGATGAGATAACTATATAAACACAAGGTAACGACATAATTTTTCGCTGTTCGCTCAGATTTGTTTTTCGTATATGTTATATAATAATATAACTACCGTTACATAGAAGTCAAATGTAAGATGTAACACATAAATTTACAGAGACCCACGTGACACTTGGCTACAACAGAGCGGTATCCAAGTAGCCACATTTTACTTATTAGTTATTGGAATAAAAAAAAATATTAATTGTAGGGTTTTGAAACTTTTAACTACCATTACGCAGGTATATTATTATTTTATAAATACAATTAAATTTTCAAAATATTTAGACTAATTTTAAGCAACTATTGCCGTGGTCCTACTTATAGTGTTTTTGTTGTACACGGTAAGTCGGTAATTAAAAATGTATGTTAAATACATTTATTTTAGAAGATTTGAATATTTCTAGTTAGGAAGCACTGTTGGGAAAGTCAGAAATTGGTGGTTGGACATAGTTTTTAAGTTATAGCTAATTAAAATGTATAGTATTTTCATTTTGCATATAGGTACTGGTATAATTATCACAGAATAGATTACTCTAAAAATTCCGATTGCCGTAAATTCTATAAACATAAAATAGACGAGGAATGATATAAAAGCATTGAGAATATTTAAGCATAATATAAGTGAGCTAACAAGTAACAAGTAACATAAAATCTTTTTATCAAGGAGATTATAACTTATCATGGGCACCTTCTGTCTCTCACGCACTCATGTTGGCTTCAATGTACTACACTACTACATGTAAAACCATATACAAAAAAAAAGTTAGGTTAGGTTAGGTGCATTAACTACAGCAAGCCATATTCATTTTTGGTCTATTTTATTTATATATTTATTCATTTTATTTTTTATACATCTATTGCGTGGTTATATCATAGTTATATCAACAACCGTGGTTTATGATAATTCAACATGTTGATAAGAATTTTGTAATTTTCTCAGAGTAATGATAATATAATATAATATGGTAATTTTATGAGCAGCTTATGACGTCTTTTACCTTGCGTATCATGTGGTACATCAAGTAAAATTGTGCACTACTGTATTATCTATGACTAAATATATGTGTACATAATGTCATAGACATATAATTATAATAATTTTTAATAATAATAATTTATTATTATGTCTATGGTACATAATTATTTAGCCATGTTAAATTAATCACAGAATAGTATATGGTACAATCATTATAATCTATGTTAATACCTTAACTATTTGTTATCGTCAACCACCGAAGTAGCAAATCTTTTCTTATCAATATTTAACAGAAACAAACTGTATTATGTTTACTTTTTAGAACTAAGTTCTGAGACTAGACGTTGACCTCTAGTACTTCCAATATTAATTTTTTTCAATTGAATATTATTAGTTTCATTAATTACTCATCAGTCTAACCTTCAAAATATTAAACTTTTTCAAATCATAAAACCTGTACATATATATTTTTAAATCGCGTAAATTACAAAATAATATGGCTTCCATGGGTAAGAAATTGTTTGAACAACTCAAGAGTAAAGAATTCCGTACTTATTTAATGAGGTAAAAGTTAATTAATTGCTTTTGATTCGTTAAGAGTGCAATTGATATAGTAAGCACCTATGCATTTTTTTAATTTTTATTTTAGTACTCATTTTTGGGGACCAATAGCAAATTGGGGTATACCAATAGCAGCAATATCAGATGTTAGAAAAGATCCTGAACTAATTAGTGGTAAAATGACTGGAGGTAATGTATTTATATAAATTTAATTTTGCATATAGTTATTATAATTTATAATGTTTTCTACAGCATTATGTTTGTATTCAATTGCATTCATGAGATTTGCATGGAAAGTCCAACCACGTAATATGCTTTTGTTCGCTTGTCATGCAACAAATGAAGTAGCTCAAGTGGTCCAACTTTCAAGATTCATTAATTATAATTATTTATCTAATAAAAAAGATAAAACAATTGAAATAGCTTAAATATTCCATTTTTTCTTATTTTGGTATACGAAATACGTAATTTATTATTTAAATCAAAACTTCATTGTGATAGGTTTCTGTAACATGCATTTATAGAAATGCATATTAATTGTAACGTACTGACATCCACTTGTTACTATTGTATACAAATTTTGACAATACGATTTAGATAATATATTCATATTATTTGCTCATTTTTGTATTTCATTACTATTGTTAGAAAATGAGATATATTTTGCTGTTTATAACGATTACAAATTGAACGTGTATACTATACTTTTATGTGTT
The DNA here is from genome assembly GCA_008528875.1 of Aulacorthum solani. NCBI lineage: Eukaryota > Metazoa > Arthropoda > Insecta > Hemiptera > Aphididae > Aulacorthum > Aulacorthum solani. The sequence goes on along the minus strand of PVMI01032739.1, from coordinate 7,156 downwards.
ATAAAGTTTTTTTCTTATGATACCGTTATTTATTTTTAATAAATTATATTAGAAGTCTTTAACTGTGTACCTATTTTTTGAAATTGTTTATTTGCAATATCGCCTATATTGTGTTTAAAGAAACATATTTTTAATAATAATAATTTATTATTTTTTCACATACATCTCAGAAGAAAATGTAAAAATTCTGAATATTAGTTTAATAAAACTTATCTCTTGTTTATTATTTAACAATTAGACTAGTAGTTTTCACAAGCACTTTGAACATTTTAACATGTCATAAAAATACCTCTGGTTTATTGTCCATTAATAATGTGTGATAATTTATAAATAAAAAGAATAATTTATCATTAATATTTCAATAGGAGTAATTGCAAGTAAATTACTTGGGTAAAAGAAACAATATTAGTATTATTTATAATTTATAAACCTTTACAACCTTTTGGTGGTAATAAATTTAAACGTTTATTGTTTGAAAGTTAAATTTTTTATTAATTAATGGTATAAACATCAGTGGACAATTATTAACACTATTAAAATAAATCATATTATATTAATTTGTATCTTCTAACTACGTACATTTACAATTTAAGTATGTTGATTAAAATTATTATAAAAAAAATATAAATCATATAAATGGTGATAAATAAAATATTGTCTTGCAAAAAATAAAATACAAATGAGTTCCTAATGTGAGGAATTAGAATATATGAAAATTAAAAACTTATTATTAACATTAACATATTTAAACAACATTTGATCACATTTAATGGACGGATTCAGTTTGAACTTAACACATACATGCTTAGCATTTGTCAGTTATAACTTATAGAACATGAAAAAAATAACTAGAAATAAGATAGAAGATACATTTAAAGGAAATACAATTAAAAATACATTTTATGCAGTCCTTTAAAAATAATGCGTATGTATAAAAACTTAATTCTATTGAGAATATACATGTCAATTTAAATGATGAGTTTCAAGATACATTCAGTCAAAATCGATAGAAATAAAATATAAAATAAAATAATTGAAAGGATATTGATCTATAACTTTTAGTCATTTGCAAATTTAATTTAAAATATAATTAAAAAATAAAATTTTTTTGACAGAACACATCAGTCTAATTTGAATATTAGCTATTTAGCCCACATTAATAAACTACACAAGACTAATACCATGACGTAAAAAACATTACTAAGAGGAAGCGCAGCTCCAGCTATACGACATTTGAAAGTATCATACCTATAAAAATTCATAAAAAGTTAAGAATACTCTTGTAATTTTAATCTACTAATCAAGCAAATATAAATACCTAGTTTTATTGTTATGTAACATATGCATAAATTCATCTTCCATCATTTGGCCGTCAAAATAAGTGAAATCTTCTTCCTCAAATGGAAATTCATAACCTTGTATACACTCACATTTGTAACCACCAGTGTCGTAACCACGCCCTTGTATTGGTACACACTGAAATATGATTTTTTTTAAAGTTAAATAGTATAAAAATGAATACAAGAGAATATAAATATAAAATAGAATAATATGTAGAAAAAAGTATCCATTTTAAGGTTTTATTTTCCTAGTATTTAGTTATGGTCAATTATTTATTATAAAAAGCTTTAAAAACTTAAATTAATAAGTAATATCAGACATGTATTGTATTTGTTTCACAAAGTTGAATCTTAAACACAGGAGACATTTTAAATTAAGACTACATAAAAAGTTAAAACTGATTGATTTATGTGGTACAATTTTAATAATATAAAAATATGATTTTAGAATTATGAGTATTTATCATACTTGGAAACAATAATTTTTATATTCATATCTTATCATTATAAAATATGATAAATTGTGTTATAAAAGAATTACAATAATTTGTCATAATTCATCATGTATAAAGTTAAATTATTGTTTGCAAGAAATTTAGACTTAAAACAAATAAACTAAAAACCCCAATTTGGTTTTGTAAGAATGCTTTATACAGTTATTCTGTATTTGTTGGACTATAAACAATAAAAAACAATTTTAAATAAAAATTAATAAAGTGTCTTACATATGAACTACGTTGATCACATTTATGTGTTCCTTTAAATGCATTGGGTTCATAAAACTTGTGAGGACACTGATTTATGTCCAAATTCAAAAGAGGCATAGTAACTGTAATTGCTCCTCTGAAAATAAAATGTGTATTATATTAAAAGTGATCTCAGAATTTCAAATTATATTTAAGAGTGTGCTATATTGAATAAAAATACATTAAAATTTGTTAAACATTAACTATAAGTAGCATTGGAAAATAAGATGTAGTACAATAAACACAAGACATGCAAAATGGAGATCATTTAGACATTAAGAAACACAACTTAAGAATTAAGCAACAGGCATCAATTACTGGAAGGCACTCAATGTGTTAATATTAAATTTAAATAGAACTCACTTGAATTCCAATTTAACCTTGAGACTATCCCATCCAAAAAATGGAACAGCATATCGTATGAACCAATCTTTTGCAGGGCCATTACAATCGTAATAAGGAGCTGACCAATAACCATGATCCAAATTTGCAGCTCTAAAATTTGATTTCAATTTTATAATAGCAAAATGGTATTTTTATTAGTTATAGTTTATTACCTATAAAAGGTAGGATAATATTCAAATTTGTTCAAATGGCCTCCTTCTTCAGTATACCGTAATTTTAACTTGACATAAAACTTTTCTAAACTATCAAAATTAGTAGACCATCGTTGTTTTGTAAAAGTAAACCATTCTTTATTTGTATATACTTCATCTAAATATTTAAATAACTATTATACTGATTTCAAGTAAAAAAATAATAAATGAAATAATAATATTAAATTACCAGACTTGTTTAACCTGGCTAAATCTTCAACAAAAACCTTACGACCATAATTCACCGTTTTATAAGCGTATGGAGCAAATAAAGTACGATTAGGAAATTTATTTTTATCCCAGAATATACCAGCTGACCATATTTTAAAATCTGCCATTACAATAGCCAATGCTTCTCCAATCATTTCATCTTCAGATAAATGCTTATCAGCCACTCTTGTACCAGAATAAACCTCTTTTGGGTCTGATATCTGAAAAATATTTATTGAATAATGTTATTAATATAAAATTAATTTAAAAAATACAAAATGTTTAATAAAACAAAAATAGTTACTTGTAAGAATGCACTAATAAAGTTAGCAAGTCGAACAGCCATTTTAGCTTCATTGGCAAATTGTTGATGAGCTCCAAATCCATAGTCACCTAAAAGTTGTAAGTCTTCCTTACGAAAACTAAAAATTCAAAAAATTGAATTTAATCTATTTCAATGTTGTATGAAGTATCTTACTCATTGCAATTATTTGGATTTACTCCTCGTATGGAATTGATAACTTCATGGATATTTATATGAGAATCTTTTACAGATTCTAATCCTGGTGTAAAGTTTTTGTATTCAGAATTTTTTTCTAAGTATTGCTCGCGAAGATATGGATCCATTTGGCTTGGGAAAACAATTTTACTTTGAAGCCCTTTTGTATAAAAAAAAAAACATACAAAAGCAAATGAGTAAAATATACTACAACACCTGTTAAATACATTAAAATAACATACATCCAATACGTTTACAGTCAAATACACCACTGTAATATTGTTCAAGTGTTGCCCGTTCTATAATTTCTCCAAGGAATGGACGGCGAACTGTATTTCCTAATCGATAACCAGGTAAACATCGACATTGATAGCCACCTCGTCGAAAACCCCAACCATCCAATGGTTCACACTATAAATATGTATAGAGATTATTATAATTAATTCTAAATTATATTTACAAAATCCTTACTAAAGTAGTTTCTTCTTTACATTTTGCTGTGTCTGCAAAACGATTAGGACCAGAATTTCCCGCACTTACAGGGCATTGATTAATGTCTATCCGCTCAAAATCCATTTCTATTACTGATACAGCGGTATAACTAAATGATCAACATATTATTATATATAAAATAAACTTAACTTCATTAGTTTCAAAAGAGAACATACGTAGGGTATTCAACATGTCGAAATCCAGTATGTCGAGGATATATGTCAGCAATTGGTACAACAGCTGCTACCAACCACTTGTTACTACGTCCACAATCAAAATATGGTCTTGTCCACTTAATTGGACCAGGAATGTCATCAGCCCCTAGCGCACAAAAGATATTAATTTAATAACAAAAGTAATACAACACTTTTTAAATAAGATTTTTATAAATATTGATTATAAAAAATATTAAAATTTACCTGGTGGACCATGGAATGTATGGGTTTCATTTGTATTATTGGCATAACGAATTTCTACTTGGTAAGTAGTCTTAGTATCATGTCGTCCAACAACATTGTCAGGAAGCCATTTTGAATACCTTAAATATTGTTTATTATAATATAATAATCATTAAAAGATTAAAACAAACAATTGATTACCATTCATTAGTTCCATAATGTTTTGATGTATAATCCTGTGTAAGACTTTCATTCGAAAATGCACCCAAATCTCTGACAGTAAATGTATTTAAGGTTGACATTTTTTCCAAATGTATAGGATCATTGAAATCATCAGCTCTAATTATTAATAATTCCATTTTAACCATTATATTATATTTATTTTATCATTTAGTATAGATGAGTTAATTACCGAAATGTCCTAGGAGCAAAGTATGGAAATGTCTTATTGAAAAATCCTCTGTAAGATGGCGAATAAGACATATTTGGTGCAAAATATATGGCACTGGCATTTATGTGAGAATTAGCTGATACATCAGCAACTGTCGATAAGAAATAATACATCATACCTGGATCGTATGTATCATTAATTGCTGGACGTATAAATCTGGCTTGTGATATGTAACTAAAGAAAAATCCTCTATTTAATGCCATGTTGCTTAAGTGCAGCAAAGCTGTACGATTGGGGAATACAGGATTGATCACGACATCTTTGATATCAGGTATATGTGACACAGTGTCTTCGGGCAAATATATCTCGCTCAACGGTTGAAAACCACAATTATCAGAATTTATTTTGTCTAATTTAAGTCGGATTTCATCCACCGCATCTTTAGGTTGCCATTCGTACTGAGCGTTCGTCCAAAAGACGAACATAAATAATAAATACATCAGGTGAAACATTTTACGGCACTCCTTCAGACTTTTACAAACATTTAAAAAAAAAAAACAATAATGTTCTACAGACGAAATGTAAACACAAATGTAAAATAATAATTAAGACACTAGACAATCAATTAAACATTAAAAGCATAATGATCACGACTTTACGATGTTAATAGTTATTGTTTTATCTAATGTATCTTGTATAGTTTTTTACAGGTGTAGGAATTTTTAAATGTAACTGGGTGGAGTTGTTTTGTCTGAAAATGTTTTGTTTACATCGAACCACGGATAAAAAATTCTAGGTTATCAACAGTGTTGATGTACCTAATCACTACCACTTGTTGCTGACAGTGCAACCAAACGAAAACTATTTTTTTTATCTATGAAACGTCTACCGTCTACGAAATACGAATATGAATACATAACACCTTCTCGATTCGTAAATTCTTTTTACTTAAAAATATCCTGCTTTTAAATATAATGCGTGAGATTTATGTAGTCCTATATTAGGCAATTTCAGTATGGATATTTAGTGTGAGGTGGTTTATCCAAAACTTCCTTAAAACTTTACAACTTCAACAAAATTATAAGAATTTGTCTAGACAAAAAAATATGATAGGTTCCACCATGGCTAAAATAACTAGGTATGATTGCATTGAAGCGCATTTTATTTATAAGCTGTGCACATACTATTATTTAGCCATGGATTCTATGAAACAAAGCTATAAAAATGTTAGGATTTGCCAATAAAATCAATTGACAAAAAATTTGCTATTAATTGAGTTGATAAAAGTATAAATACATATTGTACAATATAGAAGTTTACAAAAATAAAAGACAATACAAGGCTTTAGACGCTAAAGTAAACTACGGTAGAATAACATGTGATCAAAAATTCATTGCTTAGTAAATAAGTAAGCCTATATAACCTAACCTTTTATAGTAATTATTATAAACAAAAACAAAAAAATAGAGTAATAAATGAGTGTTAATGTGTAATTTACCATAATCTTAATTGTAAAGTAAATATTATTTATTATTTTTAACTCTGTTTCTTTTATTAATTAACTAAAAAAAATTTTAATTTTTAATTTTTATCTCATATTGTATTATAAATTGTTATAAATATATTATGTTTGTTTTATAGAGTGTAACACCATGTACTACATACATTTAATTAATTGCACTTTTTGCTTAGTTGTATTATTATTAATCTTTTAATTCTCTATCTCCAAGACTAACCCAGCTTAAAGGAGATAGGTATTCAAAAATATTATATTTGTTTAAAAATAATTATTATTTGTACAATATGTTAATATGCAATTGGATTTGGAATAAAATACAAGGTTTAAAGAACAAACAACTGAAATTTAGTAAAAAAATATATTTTTCTTAATTCAATGAACATAGAATCAAAATTGTAAGAGAAAAATGACAAAACATTAAAATAAAATAAGGCATCAAGTTTATTTTAACAATACTGAACGATTCACTATAATATAAGAATACATACATTTTAATAACTTACCCAAGATTATTGTCAAGTCCTAAATAGGACTGCTTAGTGAAAAGTATTTATCTAAAAATACTAAAACCACTAATAATTTAAAACACTTAAGTTGGTTATAATCATACCAACTTGAACCAAATCATTATAATTAAAGAAGGCATCAATTTTATTACAACAATACTGAATAACTCGCTGTAATAAAAAAATACATACATATTAGTAACTTACACTATTAGTCTTACTGTTTAATCTTGAAAAGGACTACCTAATGAAAAGTACTTGATTAAAGATATTGAAACATTACAGACATAAACAAAAATAAATATTAACAGTTGGTTTTTTTTTTAATTCAATATTTATAAATTTGAAAGAATTTGAACTTCTCTGTTCTTTTTACCTAGTGCTTGAAATTTTTTGCTGGTTCTATTTAATGAGTTGTATATTCGAAATCTTAAGAATAGGTTAATTAAGAAGTCTTTA
>PVMI01032688.1:4142-14680 GCA_008528875.1 Aulacorthum solani | reverse complement strand
TGCACAAGTTATTAAAGTGGTATTATAGATTGTCCCTCATTATTTTCAAAAATTGGTTGAAGAGTCTCTCTGATTAATTCAAGATATAAATTTAGTTTTTGTGTTCCCTCTAATTCTTTAAAGTATAGGTGCATGAATTATAGTCTGCATTATGATCATTGCCTAAGCCACGCTACGAGCTTATTAATTTAGATTTTAATTTAGAATCATTTACCAAATTAAGATTGTATATGCTATTTAATTAATCATACTATTTATAGTAGTTATATCAAACTCAATTTGTGTGATACAAGTATTTTCAAACCCTTCAATAGTATTAAAAAATCATTGTACTTTTACTCCCTGCAGTTGTTAATTATTAAAAAAAAAATGAATAAATGAAAGGGTTAAAGGTACATTTAATAATATATAGGTATAATAACTATGTATAATAGTCACATGAAAGGTGCTGCAATCAATTGATTCAAATATTTAAAAATGTCATGCCTTTACCATAAAAATATCAAATTTAAATGTAATTTAGGTACGTAATATAGGCATTGATTGTTAACTCTTATGTCCATCATCCATTGTATTTACAACGCAGATGCTTTTGACAATAATAATTAAAATAATTAAACAGTTTGTTAGTTATAGTAATACAACAACAAAAGATATTCTTAATATATTTATTCAGACGAGAATCATACTTTACGACGTAAATATAAATATCAGCATATACAATTTAAACATATTAAAAAATTAATAATAATACATAATAAGCTATATTGTAGGTCGTTATAAAATATTGTTGAATTCACATACAACTACTGCAGTAGTATTAGATAAACTAAAATGTGGCATAAATGTATGTATTGTTGAATCCATAAGAGAATTTAGCCGTTTTCGGGGATGAAAAGGAACTGAAAAAAAGAAATAAATCAGAGGAACCTTATATATATATATGTATAAAAACATTTGTTTTGTCACGGAGCAAAAAGAACACAAGACGTGAAATCTAGTCGATGGCTCTCTGTTTAACCAAGCCGTTTGTCAACAATAGAAAACAACTATTATTTTCGGTGACTTTCTACTGCGGAAAATCTGTCCACACAGCTATTTTTTTTTTTTAATCCGATCCGTGTAACTCTACACTCACGAAAACTGATAAACTGATTTCCAAAAGTGTCCATTAAATGAACTAATATTTAGTTGTAAATCTTGTACGAAAAAAAGATAGGTAACTTATAATGTATTGTTCGATTGTTCATTTCATTTATCTTAATACGTATTATACTCGTATTTTGAAAATAGAGTCGAAGAAGAATTTACTCCGTGTGCATAATAATATAATGTACCTATTGTCATATATTATTATAAATATTGTTCTTGTTCTTGTTGATTTAAAGTAAATTATAAATGTAGATTCAATTTTCAAAAGATGTACGACCCTCTATATAAAATATTAGCAGATACATATTATGTACAAAGTAAATTATTTGTTTATTTTGACTTCACTAATAATTCACTGATAATAATTTTTATTCAAACTCTAACTCATATTACTTCGTGATTCGAAATGATTTTTATGAATTTCAATTATTATTGTTCTGTAATACATTTTTCAGGTAATGCAATAAATATAACTGAATATCCTTTATTTTGGTGCACAAAGACAAGCAAAATTAGAAAGCTCATGGATCTCCGAAAATGTCATAATAAACCTATATATTTTAATATTTTATAAATTAAACTCATTTTAAAGATACCTGGTAAAATAATAAAAATGGAAATGAATTCGGTGGTTATTGTCTGTATAGTTTGGTTTACTAACTACACAACTGAAAAATTATCAAATTTGTCGAGAGTGCGTACATTATATTATAATATATTATTATATTATTATTATAACTAAATGATATTAGAGAGTAACATAATATTATGTTTATAACTATTATTTATTTTGTGCATATATAATTTAATAATTTTTGTAGAATAATATAATGTACCCAATTTATACGAGATAATGAATATATTATGATTTGTATCTGTATGTACAATAAATACGGTAAAAACTGTATATTACATAAAATGCATAAAACAGAGCTGTATAAATAAAATGCATAAAGTCATAAGAAAAAATGACGACAAATATAAGTGAAGAAAGTGAGGAATAGAAAAGAAAATATCTACAAATCACATTTTTACTCATAAAAATATAAATTTTTCTCGTTTCTATTATCGTTTTAATAATAAAAAAATCTCAAGGATCGAACTGTCAAGTTATTTCCTGTATCTACATACTGCATGCTGTGCATTTTTGATTAAGGCAAAAATATTTACAATATTTTTAACCCTTTTATATTATTTTATATTTAAGCAGATTTAAAATAGCTCTGTATAAATTAAATTACACTCCATTTGGATTTTAATATATTTCAAACTCTTTAAACAAATATGTGTTTAGTGTAGAAAATTAAACAATATGTCATCATATATTATATCATATTATTTATCACATATTTTAAAATATATGAACTACTCTCATTATATCAATTTAAATTGACTGATTATTATTTCAAATTTAAATTTAGTACTTGATCTGTCTTAAATTTGGCACTCTTTTAAATACTAATCAATACAATACAATTACATTCGTTAAAAATCGTTACATTGTTTTACTCCCCCAACGATAACAGTTGCACGATATAAATAAGATTCACAATAATATTTAACATACTTTATAGCATACAACATTAAATCATGTTAACTATGCGTGTGTAATAAATAATATATAATTTTATAAAGTTTGAATGTCAATTTTAAAGTCTGGAAGGAGCCTGTTTTTTGAGTATATTTATTTTGTGTCCTTATACTTAGGTACTAATATAATGGCAGTGGTTCCAACTATGCTGGCATATGTTACTAGTTTACGGTAAAACAAAATTAGATTAAAAATAATTCACTAGAATTCAGAAGTGCACGGTAAGTCCGACGACCGAATTACAACAACCAACAGCGAAGACTTGATATATTGGTAAATATGGCGGCGTTGTATGATAATGTCATTATACCGTAAGTACGATACTTAAGGATGAAATGGGCGGTACATGATATACAATGCAGTAAGTATGGCGTAAATATGTTACTCTCAATGGTGATATTTTAGGTAATGATAACAACGACTAGAAATAATAATATTACGACTCGTTTAGTCAATTTAATATTTAAAAAATACAGTTTAATAATTTAAAAATGTTGTTTGTAGTCAATTTTATCATTATTAAAAAATGTATTATAACAATATAAATTAGTGAACTACAGAATCGAATACATGCCAAGATATTATGTGATTGCTTGACCTCAAAACAATTTTCAGAATTATTATTATCACTTATAATAATTTATCAGTCTCCAGGTAGCAGTACTGGAGCAAGTCCTATCAGTCGACAAGGATTATTGTCCATAAAAAATCAAATATAAAACCTAACACATAATTTATTATTATTATATTTTATTGTTAGACTTTGTACATCGAAATTATCTCATATCACCTCGTAAATGTTAAACGGACAATATTTTAATTAATTATTAAGAAACCAGGTTTGTGAACTCCAAAATTGCCTCAGAAGCATATTAAGTAGATCTCAATAAAATTTCATGATTATTATTTCCAACCACGACTGATATTAATTAATGGTTATAGTTATCGTTATAATAGCGTGTTATAATCGTTGTGGTCCATCCTACCATTGCCTTAGCCTAATTGGTGAATCGATATTGCTATCGTTTTCAGAACATGACGATATAGCTACAATTATACTCGTATGACTAATTTTCATATATTTTGATAGTAACACACACACACACATACATATACGTGCATGCGTATAGTTATGTATAAAATAATATTGAATTTGAGTGTCATTTGTGGGTTCTATTGGCGTTTGTCGTGATTCCATTGACGGTCCATTTATTTATTTTTAAAAAGTCGAGAGACGCATATAGTTGTTATACGGCCGCAGCTAGCTATACCCCTCGGGCGTCGGGTGTGGGGGTTGTTTTTGTGAGCAGCACGGTTTGTTCAAAACCCAACCTCTCCCCGCCCCATTCCTGGCGTAGGTACCGTGCGAATCCAATTTAGGAATTGCGCCGACCTTTGAACCACAGTGCTCTGCCAACGACCGTTGGAGACGGTCCAGAGAACGATAAAAGTGATTGGAAGCGGTGAGTGGGTGGGGGTGGGTGCGCGTTTGAAAATCGTTTTCCGATCGCACACGTCAGCCTCCACCCGCCGGGCGACCATCCCCAGCAACGACGTTCTTTGTCACACAAATTGGCCCTGTGGGTGTGCGTACGGCCGCCACAGACTTCGATGAGGTCCTTCGTCTCGGGAAAGGCGTACGAACATGTAATAGTGATACATTACGGTCGCCGTGGAAAATTCGCACAGTGTAGGTATACCGAGTGCATATAAAATATACATAATATGTTTGCATATAGTGGTGGACAGTTTTCCAAGACTTTGGCCGCTGTCCCGAGTACATAATACAATATCGTGTAGGTACGTGCCGAGTGACGAAAGTACTCAAATAATAATACATTATGTACTGCAAACGGGTTGGCTGTGGGTGAGTTGTGAGGACTTCTGTGTTCTACTGCTGTTTTTACTGTGACATTGAAGATCCGATTCCGTCCCAAATCGATTGATTTCCGTCCCAACAACCTTGTTTTGGTTTTGTAGGGATTGCGTCCAGAGTGAATACTATCACTGAAGATCGATGATAATATAATTGTGCCATTTAAATGAGCATCATAAAAATGCTGGCCTAATCTATAGTCCCTTGCATTGCAAAATTAAAGGCATTCTATAACTATGCATGATATTTCAGTCTATATTTTCATTATATTTTGTCAAACAAATAATCCGAAATAAAAAATATGACAAACCCTCACTCGTATTGCCAAAAAAAATATAGTTGTATAGACTTGAAAATAAAAATAATATTAAACGATAAAACAACACTTATGTTTGAGAAACGACCCATTCAACCTTTCCGTGGGGGGTCTTATGTAACGTATTACGCTATAGGCTGATATGAAGTGGTAATTGTTATGTGACGGCAATTAACCATCATCGAGCTCAATGTACCTTCGTCATACATAGGTAAGCCCACAACTGTTATATTATTATACGTAGTGATCGGTTTTACAGCGGTAACAAAGAGTTACCCTATCATTTTCTCATAAGTACTGTAGCTATGTACATCGATTTTGTCGTTTCTGGGAAAAAAAATCAATTTTTCATATCAACGTGATGGTAAATTTTTATTTTATTGATGTGAAACTTGTATACTGTTAAACTATACGACTAATACGAGTATGCTTAGAAAGAACCATACGTAGATAGTATTATTATGAAGAAGTATTATTATTTTCTGAATAATATTATGATGATGCACCAATAAAATATACTGGATATTGAACAATATAAACATATATTAAATTAAAAAATAAATGATAATATTCATCGTTTAGATGAGTACTATAGCATGTAAATTATTGTGAACCACAATTGTTGTGGTCAAAATATTATTCTTTGAGAGTTTTGTCAGTGGAAAGCATCGCTCTTCATAGTATGTCATGTAAATTATTCTCCTTATTATATCATATTTGCTTATCTTACACTACAGATTGCAAATTTTCTCTTTTAATAAAAAAATAAAATAATAATATGTTCGATAGTAAGCAAAACATGGTATACTCAATATTCGATATATTCTGTGTTTCATTTTTAGTATGCATCTGCATTTTAATATTTAAGATTCTTTAAGCCTCTATTTCTATGTATTTATGAAATAAAATAACTGTATTCGAGTAGGCCACCTACACTAGCAAAGATATAAAGCAATACAGGTACGAGTATTACAATTTGTTTTATTCCAAAAAGACTTAAACGATATTACTGTACTTTATTAAATATGAATCACATTTGCTTATATTACTTGTATTTCTTGGAGTAGTATGTAATTTAATATAATTTATATTGACAATTTGATCATATACGGTGTGTTTTATAGTCGATGATTTTATTTCAATTATCTTCTATATTGTGCATATAATATTGAAAATGATTATATTCACACACACCATGGTAATATATAATATAACAAATGTGTGTGTGTGTGGCGTATATTATACACCCCACAGTATTAAACTATAAAACGACATCAACGTCACCGATAGATGCGTTTTGAATAAATATAACAGTATATAATAATGGTATGAAAACCTCACAAATTGATATTTTATTTCGATTTATACTTTGAACACAAAAAATAAATTTTATTTTGTACAAAAATGTATAAAAGCATTAGGAGTAAAAAGTCGGAGTAAAAAATGACACTCGATTTAAAATTATATTAAATATAATATGTATATACATATATTATTTTATTATATTAATTATTACAGTATGTAAATATTTGAAATTTTGAAATCGTAGGGTCTACACTACTATTTCGTCTATTTATAAATTAAATATGTATATAATATGTATATTTATAACAGTACATAATTTATAGAGTACAATATAAATATTTGATTAATACATTTTATATCATAAAACTCAATTATATTATTGTCATTGAACTATTGTATTGTTTTTGACTACGATCAATATATTGTATCCATACGCAATACTTATAATAATTATTATTAACAACTGCACATTTCTATTGGAAATTCGTGATTTATTTGTATATGATACCTACTGTGGGTAGGAGGTGTTTCGTGGAAAAATAAACATACTGTACAATAGAATGTCTGTTTTTAACATGGAAATAGTTTTTTAATCTATTATTTCGTTAGTAAAATAAATTATTACGAACCTGAAAATCAAGGATTGCGTGCCTCATCTACTACAAATACAGCTACCTAGCAATATTAATAACATTGAAATGTTCATTCGCATTGTTTCGTATACCTATAATATTAATATATTATGTTTGAATGGTGATATCCATTCAAAATAATAAAATATGTATATCGATGGTGAAAAAATATAATATAATATTATGATATTGTACATTGTAAAAAAAGAAGTGGAAACAATATTAATAATTCGTGTTACTGTATCGCGTACACTGTGATACGACATTTATTCACAATATATGCTTTAACAGTGCGTGCTAGAAGTTTAGGACTACGCGACGTGGTTACTGCATCCAATGTAGCAGTTGTAGTTGGAGTCTTCGAGGCACAAGTACAACTACGTACGATTTTTTAGTACGAGATATTTATATTCCGTCTTTCGACAGCCGAGCAACTACTACCACCATCGCAGACGATAGCAACGCGCGTCGCAGTTTTTATTTTTACAACAACGATGAGAAAATATTAATGTCATTTCCGGTCCAAGCTTGGGTATAATACGTATATCCTATTATATACACAACACAATAATAATAATAATAACAATAATAATAATAATAATATAAACATTATATGCGACTTTTTTTTTCGAGTCGGTTTTCGCCGCACAAGAGAAAAACAATAATGTAAACGCAATAAAAAGTTACGATGACAATTCACGGCAAGCGCATAAAAATTGCAACTGCGGACGTTATAATAATGATATGTGCGCATGTTTCGACTTTCGAATAATATCCGGTTGGACGGCCCATGGTTCATGCGTGACACAGATAAAATTTCAATTTTCATGTTTTTTTTTTGTTTTTCACGCTCAGCTGAGTTTATCACCTCGGGAATTTTTTTTTTTTTACAAAGCTTAAAGTCGTCACTTTTCGTTTCTCTTATATCTGTTGTTCATTATATTATATCTTTTTATTTTTAATTCACTAGAATTTTTAATTTATGTAAGTCCAGTAAAAATAGTTGAAAATTCACGGCTGCAGGCACATAAAAATTGCTATGGTGGATGTTAGAACAGTGATAATATATTTCGACTTTAGAGTAATATCCGGTTAGACAGCGCCTAGCCCATGATTCACAAGTGGTACAGATAAATTTCAATTTTTTTTTTTTTACACACAGTTAAGCTTATCACCTGGATAATTTTTTTTTTTAATAACCCTTAAAGTTTTCACTTTCAGTTTTCTAATATGTATTGTATATTATATTTCATTATAATGGGTATATTGTTTTATATTTAATTATTTTGAATTCACTAGAATTTAAAATATTTTGCCACAAAACTTTTTTATTTTACATTCGTATGTGCTTGTGAACCCATCTCGTATATTACACACACACGCACACACGCGACATTCGTATTGTGTCACTGCTCATTAGTGTCGGCACCGTAATTTAAGACGAATATTTTAAATTAAGAATATTTCGTTACATTCTTGAAATAATTAACACAGTTCTTTATAATATAATATATTATAATCACATGCCACTTACATTTGCTACTCGCTGCGTGCAAAACGGAAAACTCCACATGGTATATATATATTGTAATTAACTATGCGAATCGTGTGTCATGAACAGTTTGTGCACGATGAGTGAAAAAACAATTAAAAGTAGTTAATTATTCTCGTATTATTATTGCATGTAGAAAAGCTCGCATATACAACCGCTACAACTCCCTCGTGGGCGCACAACCGTGCCGGAAGAAATCAAATTAACCGCAAATAAGAATTCCATAAAATTCCCACCTTACCTGATAGTCAGTATTATAGTATAGTATAATTTATAATATAACGAGATAAATATATAGTATAATATATTATTATAAATACTCGAGTTCTGTTGAGGTTTATTTTTTACTTTGAATATTAAAAAAAAAAACAACACCGGTACGGCGTGGTTCTTAAGCCGATAAAATATTAATGAAATTATCTTTTTAAAAAGTCTCAGGACCCGATCGTTATAATCGTCTCCACCTCTGTTCACCATCACCTCGTCGTCGACGTCGTGTCGTGAAAGCCTCCGTTAAGCTTAAGCCGAGAAACGATGTTATACATACACACTCAAATTTATATGACAGCTGTTAGACAGTGTTTTCGTCAGTAGTTGCTGAAGTGATCTTCGTTACACTCTATCCTGACACGATTCGTATTTTTCAAGAATATTATATTTTATTTTTGTCCGTCAAATGTAATCTATTTGTACTCAATCGACGTTAAAACATATATTTACTCGTTAATTTTCAAGCGAAAATTGTTTCAAAATATTATGAAAATATATATGATTATATTCAAAGTTTCAATATATTATATAATTGGTAATAATATTGGAAGTATATATTACTATAAAATAGTTCAGTAAGTTCTGTACAGGAATTTATCACAGTTTAATCTGATAATGTAGATATTTCATTGTTTGATAATTTAAAATAATATTTAAAATACTTTGAGTTATACACCCGTATTATTAGCTCAGTTACATTTTGGAGAAATATTTTTTTTCACAATTAAGTTTTTGATACTACTACAATATTAGCATCGTCTAGGTGAAAATAGTTATGTTGTAAACACAAAGACTTATTTTTTGAAATTGAATGATTTATAATAAACTGGAAAAAATATTAATGTTCATTAATGTTTAGGAAAATATTTTCCTAAATCATTGTTTTTAGAAAACTATTTCACACAAATTATTAACAGTAATTTTTTCGTTCATTATGTTTTAAAGGTACCTAATGTTGAATTTTTCACGAAGAAAATTAAACTTAATAATTTTATATAAAGATAAAATGTGTCAAATGGTGATCACTTTAATTTTAAGTGTATTAAATACTATATATTAAATGAAACTCAACCTTTTTAAATTTTGAAATGTGAGATTTTATGCTTAGGTAGCAGTTAACTAGGTTAGGTTAGTACTTTATACTTTATGAATTTCCTCAAGTCGTTATTAAATTTATAATTGTTAATCTGTTTCAGATTTGTCTTATAGACTAAACCAATTCGTCGGTTTTTTGATAGATTTTATTATAGGTTTCAGTTTCGGTGGATAAATAAGTAATAATATAGTAAAATATTATTTATAACGATATTGAAGGGAACTGATTTATAGACCACATAAAAAAATACCAATCTAATATATTATGTTAGCAATTTAAATTTAAGCTATACATTTTAGTCGATGCGCGTATCTCTAGTTCTTATCGAGCTTGACGTATATTTAACATATTGTTTTGAATAATTTCTTTATCGAAATAAATGTTTGGCATACAGTCATATAACGAGAACCTGTATACAGTGTATTTTTCATTTTTACATGCATGTAAATCGAAATGGAAACGACTGCAGTCATTATTATTGTGATTATCATTGTTATTTTTGGAGCGCGTGTCTTGCCTTCGTGAAGTTGCCACCATCACTCTGTAGTCGTGTCGGTTTAGAAACAAACAATATACAGTAGTTCGCGCACGTCGGTATATAGTTTGGATATAATATAGATCGGCGTGTGTAGTTGTAGGTATGTGTGACAGACGATCGGAATTCGATTTCAAGAGAACGGGAAAATAGGGGTGGTTGAAAACGGGGGAAAAGAACTGCCGAAACGATGACAACTCGCAGAAAAAAATG
>PVMI01032680.1:0-21422 GCA_008528875.1 Aulacorthum solani | reverse complement strand
GCGTGTCCACGTCGAACATACGATAAACTGTTTTCGATTATTACTAATGGCGAGTCGTAATCGTATTTATATTTTGTACTAAAATTGTCATTTGTAACAATAATCAACTTTCTTCTTTCACTCTTTTTACAAATGCTGTCCTCTCGACCGCTGTGTAGACGTAGAGGCGTATAAAAAAAAATAGTGCATTGTTAATGCAATTTAGTGATAGCGGAAAAAAATGAATCCCCCTCCCCCCTTTGTAAGTCACTGAAGCCGCGCCTGACCTCTATGGCACGTACACTATTCACATCATAGAGTGGTAGAAACAATTCGTGAAAAATTCAATAATTTAAACTGACTATTGTGTCAAATGTTAAAAAAGTATTTTTGAAATCCCCATCACGTTTAGAGATTTTTTAAACAGAAGCCTCTAGCTTTATTTTATTTTATTTCTCTTCCTCCGGTTCCTGTAATAACTCATTGGGGAATAACGTGGTTAGAGGAGTCATCTTACTACTCTGATAATCGTATAAGTATACAAAACGTATTATCAAAATTAAGCCAGGATGAAGCAGTTTCAATCGAAAAAAGTATTATTTAAAGCATGGCTAAACCTAATTTAGGTCCAAACTCAACATACATTGAGTTCAACTTCAGATGTTTACTAGTCAACATTTAACTAAATTAGACTGACTTCTTTTGACTCTATATCTATAACTATATTTTAGATACATCATACATCTTTACCTATCTTGTATCTTTTGATATTTTTGATTGTAGATAATTTATCTAGTATTTTATTCAATATACACATATTAATTTCTTTGGTAATTTGGTATATATATAATTGTACATATTTTCATAAAAAAAAAAATATTTTTTACTATAATTAATCATAGAACTAGAATCACCAAAACTAGATACTTTTCCACTTAGTATCTTTTCGAAAATGTCAAATCACTTGAATGTATTCTGTATTTCTGTTGTCTTGTATCAAGAGGTACAATTTGATGTATGTATAGATACATTTATCAAGCATCTTGCCCATCGATGAAGATTGAAGTTAAATAGGTTAGGTCGAAAATCTCATTTAAATGTACATATCGATTCGTAGGCAAATTCTTAGGGTGAGTTTAACTTTCGGGACAATCTGCATTATAGTATGTGCAATATGTATATACCTATATTGCATATTATACAGTTTATAGGTACCTATATGGTTATATTATGTATGTATAATTATAATAGGTATAATGCTCGTAAATCACATTATCGCGGGACGCGGATATATTTATATATTTATTTATTTTTAAGATGATGTCAGCGTAATGTTTGTTTTCTCTCTAAGACTCACACGCAACATAAATAAAACTCTTTCACCTAAAATCGTTTTTATGATTTTCGAGTAACCTTAGAGTAAAATCATAGATTTTTTTGGTAAAATCCTAAAAAGGTTGAAACCTCTGCTTTACCGCCTATATACATAATGTGCGAGTTCTCTCGCGCTTTATAGACGTCATAATATGATTATAATAGGCTCACGTTCGCTGTGTATAGGTATTATTTTTTTTGAATAATAGATGTTACGATTGTTTTACTTGTACCGTATGTATTTGTGTATACACATTGCACCATAATATATGCGTGGGTAATACTTGCAACTCTCTGCTGCTACGCTTATTGTCAAAATATTATACCTCAGAACCGACGTGCTTACAATAATATGAAGTAGGTAGGTACCTATAACGTTACAAGTGATTATTTAATATATTATAATATTTTATAATGATACCTACCTACACTGCATTCGAGCATGTACCTGTGTATTATTATGTATTATAATTATAACAAGAATATACGGTGTACATAGTGTAAATTGGAAATTAGGAAAACGAGTGTCTAGCGGCCGTTCGTTAATTATTCAAATCGTATATTATTTTGTGTAATTATGGTAGCGGCGGCGACGATGACCGCTCTTCACACTCGCGTTCGCCTACGCCTGCAGTATACCTAATATACAATGTATACATGGCTGTACGTGCAGTTATCTTCGGTGGTTGTGTCGCCACCATATTATATTATATTATATTATTATTATTATAAATACACGCAGGTAAAATTATATTTGCATAAGCATAACAATAATCATCATAATAATAATAATAGTGAAAATACGCGGTACCTATACGTACCTATTCGTCACCGTCTAGGTCGTATGCATATGCGTCGGAACAAACGAATTTCGTTTGGCGCGCCGGCTGTGTAATGAATGGGATCGCCGCGGTATACATAATACGTGCAAACGTGTAGGTAATAGTCGGCCGAGTACAGGTATTATGTTTGTACATATTATCATGTTTAATACGATATATTATTATTATACATTTATGTCGTACGCCTTTACGCACGCGCTTCGCGGCCGGCGGATGACACGCGGCACAAACGTGTCGTGCCGTCGTCCGATGCCATTATTGCGTTCGGGCAAAGGATATTTCCGGTGTAAATGTATAATAATATACTTAAATTCATAATAATATAATATATAGGTATACCTACCTAATACATCCGGTTTCTTCGCGGACTATAATATTATTATCGTTTGGTCTATCTTTCGTTGTTTATACGTATACATATTTTTCATTATTTAAGCGTACGCGCGCATCCGTCGATGGCTTGATGTATAGGCATATATGACACGCAGTGCAGGACAAATTTCACAGCGACGCTCGAGGGTGGCGGTGGCGTGATGATCGGATACCGCGGTCGCGGTCTTCGGACACTGCAGGCCGTAACCGTAATAATGTACATGGCGTTTTGCATTCAAACAGTTCAACCGTAAGTCCAGCACACGTCACATACCCGTTTAATACACACACATATATATAGGCTTATACTTAGAGTGACCATATTATTATAATTTATATAGTGCTGACTTATTTCGTCGACAAACACTGCTGCAGCATTTAGCAACGTCCGTGTCGATGAATGTGCTGGTAATTGATATACGTAGATTAGGTATAGATCTAACCTGATTACATATAGTGGCCCATCAACTACCTGTTTCCAGACACGGCCAAAACGAATATTCTCTTTGCCAGTTTTTTTTGTTTATTCGACCAGCGTTTTGCGACCAATTTCGTTTGACCATGGTATAACATATTATTATAATTTGCACGATGGCTTATATATATTATATAATATTATAATAGCAGGTATATAGCGGCACGCCGCAGATATTTTCTGGAATTAACAATATTATATTCTCGACTCTCGGCCTTGAATCCAGTACTCTCTCCGCGAATACATTGTATAAACTCAAATCAGTTTTTGATGTAGATATTCACAATATGATGTTCCGACCAACAACGATTTAAAAAATATATTTTGCATCTCAATCAAGGCATAGGTATGTTGAATCTATATCCAGCGAGTATATATAATATAGTGATTAGTGGATTAAAGAATTTGTTTTCTCATAAAATGAACACACCCTTTTTATGAACCAAACCATAGTCATAATATGTTTTACCAAGCAATTAGTCATTTTGATTTATATTGCCACAGGATAGTCAACTCAGGTTAAAATAAAATAATGTGAAATAGATTTAAAATATACATGATCCAAGAAAAATATTAGATATGGGTTGCAACCAATATTATTAATGCACCAACACAAATTTCATTCGAAAAAACGTTGATAATTAAAACACATTTTAAACAGTACATTTTTATGAAAAGAATCGTAGATACCTAATAATTCTAGTGCAACAATACATTTATGGTCCATTTTATGTAAATTCATTAATTTTTTTATTATAAGTGAGTGATCTACCTATAATATAATATTATGTGGGTATGTACATTATTGTTTAGCTCCTGCCTCCTGCATAAGTACAGTTATGGCCCATTTAGATTTTCTTTAATATTTGAATTTACACACAGATTTTATTTTTTAATTTTTAATGTTAAAACAACTGTTTAAATAGTTCTATATAGGTAGGTATTGTCTATCTACCTATATACAATACATAATGAAGTATTAGAAATGCAATTCCACGAATTCGCAAATATTAGAATTAGTGAAACCATAAATGATGTCGAATATTATCAGTAATGTCAAACTCAAAGTATATTAACTGGGTCAAAAATATTCAATATAATGCTAGGCGCAAAAAAAACTAATTAAAAAAAAGTAGGTTTCATAAACATTTTTTATAATTTTATTCATAAACACAAAATTAGTAATAATTAAATTGCATATCTAGATGTAAATAAAAAAAATAAAATAAAATTACCAAGTTGTTTATTATTTTTACTGGATTTTCCAATGAATCCGGTGGTTATGGCCACAAAAAATTATCGAAAGCCACTTGTTTGACATGCCAATTCTATATTATTATGAATAATTGATAAATAAAAAACGTATTCAATATTCACCTATGCACAGTTCTAATTCTAATAAGTACTAAAAAACTTTAAATTATCAAAATAGTTTACACTTGAAGCGTAACATTTTTCTTTTTCTTGTTAAGCTTAGAATGGTTCATTAAGAACCATCGCGCTTCTAAAATACTTTGCCACCTCTCTTTATCTAATGTCTCTTCCTTATCCAGCAATGGATTGACCATTTTTAAATTTCTTTCCACTGAGTCATACTATCTGTGCCGACTGCAGAGGCCTGCCTTTTGTTCTTTTCCTATAGTTACCTTCTTTTCCGTGACTTTCTTAACGAGTAAGGACTCGGCTCACCAGACGTGTCCTGCCCATTATTCAAACCGTTTTCTGACTAAAAACTGACGTAAACTTGGTTTGTTGTACAGCTGTCGCAGGTTTTCGTTGGTTTTTCTCTCCAATCTTTCGGAGTTATTACTATACGAATAGGTCCATATATTTTCCTTAATATGTTTTTCTCGAAGCGTTGCAATTTTTCTTCATCCTCCTGGGTGATAGATCACGTCTTGCATGAGTATGTCAGTATAGATCTCATGTATGTACTGTTTAGGAGTTCCTTTTTACGTCTGGATAATAACTTAGAAGAAAACATTTCTTCCATTGAGAAGTAACATCTGAGCATTAAGTCAGTGACAGTTATATACATACATAAAACGTAACATTAAGAAATATAAAATATTTGTTATAAATCTATGATCATATTTTTCATTAGGGCCTGCAGTGATGACAATACCGCAGACGGTGGTAATCGTGTAGAAATGCTCATGTGGCTAACAGATCCATGTCGGTACGATCGTTGGACAAGACCAATACCACCAGACGGTAACAGTAAAACCGGAGCACCTACGCAAGTGTCTGCTCGAGTATATGTATACTTTTTAGGATCAGTAGAGGCTCAACAGTTGGTTAGTACAATTGAGAGCTTTAAGGTCCACCATGATTCGTAAATGACCGTTAAAATTAATCAAAATTAAAAAGTCTCTTTTCCAACGCACTGGGCGTGGACTATTACTTTAGACATTCTAATAATACTATGAACTATATGTATAGTGTATCGACTGTCATCATTATTCTTTCATAGCAAATATTCTATTTTGGACAGTTTTAGTCAGTTCATTTTCGTCAGGTATAGAAAGAATTATTACCTATGTAAAATTTAAAAAAAAATTATGAAAAATGTACAATAGTTTTCGTTTATGTAATTTTTTCTTTGCAACTTTATTATTGTACACTTGTATTTTACCTAGTAAAATAAATAATACATGATATAGTGCTATAATAAAACCGACGATAGGTACCAACAGACTATAATATAGTCGCATACAATAATATGAATATCATGACGTATTGTTCTGATGATTAATTGTATCTATCCTTCTCTGTTTTTAAAATTGGTAAACAAAATCTCGCAAGGACGCATGTTAGTCAACTGATTGAAGTTGCAGATATATCACGTAGGACGTAGGTAACTACCTATTATTTAATAGGTTTTTAATGTATGGGGTGATCGTCAATGTACTATATTATACAATACATCGACAACTACCCTGACACCCCGTGCAGACGTGATATTATGTGTTTACGAGTACTACTGTCTATAGTATTAATAACTTATAATGGTCGTATTTAAAATTCAGCATTTCACTGCACATTTATTGATACGGTATCGGTGGCGGGATGATCGGCTCGTGCATTCTTCTTCGAAGTCTTCAATACAGGGCGAGAACAAACTTAAGGAACGGGTATGGACACCGCATGTTTACATAGTCAATGAACACGATTCAAACATAATGGGATCCGGCCGTCAAGACATACTAGTCACGGTTCAACCGGATGGAACAGTCTTATATTCAGCTAGGTCATAAAAAATATAATTGTACATCAATTTTATCTGCACTATACTTTATGATAGTAATCGAATTGAAGTAAATATTTGTTTGTAGGTTAAAAGTGTCATTATTATGCATGATGAATTTACAAAAATTTCCATTTGACCAGCAAACATGTCCTTTGATACTGGAAAGCTGTTTGTAGACTATTTGATTTTGTTTTTACATTTTATAAACACCAATGGTGAAGTTCTATGCATACAACATGTAGAGTTTATTATATTTTCAGGGACTTATAACAATACTCATTTGGAATTGGTGTGGGAACATGATTCTCCAGCTGTACTGAATAGCAATTTACGAATGACTGAATACAACTTAGTATCAATTTGGACAGACGAAACAGTCAGTGAATACGCGTTGTTACCGTCCGAAAATAAAAACGATAAAAAAAAGGAATATTCACCATTATCCGTTGAACATGTACACTACTATGGAAAATTTGGTAAACCAATTTCATTTTTTAAATTTAAACTTGAAAGTAGGTACATACATAATGGTGTAGCAAAGGGGTGCTGTGGGTCTATATGGCATCCCTGAAAATTTAAGAAAATAAAAAAAATTCTGTGGTCTATGAAAGTTATTGTAGGTAAATACAAATTTGTATAGCAGTACAAGAACTGAAACCTAAAATAAAACTTCGATATCAGCATGTTATTCTTAAGGGAGACCCTAGTTATTAAACTAACTCGTCTATATAAAAACATTATTAGCACCCCTCCCCTCAAAGAAAAATCTTGGCTTCGCCACGATCTACCTTACGCTAATATTTATTTGATAGTATTATAATATTTGTGTTAAAATATAATACATATAAAAATATGTTATTAATCGTATATTAATTTTTTGTTTGTGAAAAGCTGGTAACTACAGCCAGTTAATAGTTAACTTTGAATTAGAACGCGAAGTTGGTCATTACATAATGGACTATTACGTACCAAGTATTATGCTTGTAGTTGTATCATGGGTATCGTTTTGGTTAGACCCGAATGCAGTACCCGGTCGCACAACATTGGGTAAATTTATAGTTATACTAATCATCCATAATTTAAGATTATTATTACTAACCCAATTATGTTTATTACACATGTTGTCTTTTAACAACGCTGCTATACCTACATCTATAGGAGATACCGTGGTTTGAATAAACTTGTGCCAAATTCAAGCCATTTTTCTCGATAAATAAATATAACTATAAATATCGTATTAAATAGGTACATTAATAAAATTGCTTGTTTGAGCATTTATTAATATACGATATACCCATATATCAAAATGTTTTGACCTCAAAATTAAAATCCACACGATATGTGTGTATTTAATTCAGGTACCAGTACAATGTTAACATTCATTACACTGTCCAGAAACATCGGTAGCTCGTTACCAAAAGTGTCTTACATTAAAGCTACTGAAATATGGTTTATTGTGTGTACGGCATTCATATTCGGTTCGTTGGTGGAGTTTGCATTTGTCAACACCATATGGAGACGGAAGTAAAGTATATCTTATTACATACCCAATATTTAAATACCATATATTTCTCATAAGAAGTATAAAGAAAGTGTATTCGTGTTAATGATGTTTATGGCACTGTAATAGAATAAACGTGGAACTGAAAAAAGTCAATAGTAAACATATTCTTAAGTCCACACTAACGCCTCAGATGCAACGCAAGTCAGTATCTGTGGACAGCGGTATTGACAGAGGTGCTACTGGAGCTAGTCCAACAGTGACGAGTGGAAAATTAAATAGAAGAGATAATGTAAGTATAATATTCTGTTATCAGTCTAAAAAATTTGAAAATATGTAATTAAATATCATAGGATGACATTTATCTCTCACTCATCGACTTTAGCATGGTACACATTTAGAAAAAAATAATGCCTAAATGAATTACCAAACTACCCAATACCTAATAAGTAGACTAATCTGAGGTCTATAATATATTTAATATTAAGCCAAATACCAGTCACCTCGTGGTACGCAGGTAGCCAAGTAGATACAGTCGATGACTTGGAACGATTTTGACTTTCAACAACTATATAACTGAATGATATTGATTCATTGCTTATGGTTAAATTCTCTAAAAACCACACAGTTGTCAGTTTCACACCCTTCCAAGGAATAGGTTAAGCAAAAAAAACAAATTTTTATGTAAATTAAGATTAATATTGAAAAATAAAACAAAAAGTTTTTCTATTACAAAAAAATGGTTCTACTAATCGTAGTAGTAAATACGATAATATTTTATAATATTTATAATATCATAATATGTAACCATTGCCCATAGGTAATTCTATGAATAAACAAAAAATAATATTTGTTTCCGCTACCAACAGCTACCTTTAGGGATTTAAAAAATATACTCTATAAACACCAGCCCAATTCTCAAGAAATTTATTGATTTTACTCATTGATGTATTTATGGGAGGAACAGGGGGATGACTCCAACAGGAGACGCCACACTTGCATGTGTTGTATCCGACACACAAACTTAGTACGACATAATATGGAATTTGTGTTTAAATGTTCAATAGTTCGAATATTGTATATAATAACTAATAAGTAATAACCTTAATAGTAATAGATAGACTTGACCTATTATCAAAGTTAAAGGTAAGTTCATTATTTGGACTTTTTCGATGGTATTTTATGATATTTTAATTTTCAAGCAAGTTATGAATAAGTATGTAAAATATTTCAACATCAACATAAATCGTCTAATAATTGAAATATCGCAAAAAAAAATGAGAAAATAAGGACATTTAAGTTTAATTGGTAATAGATCAATACGCTATATTATCAAAGCTTACTTATTACATAATTGGCACTGAAAACAAATTTATCCTTAACAGATTTAGTTATCGAGTGATTTTTGTTCTGGCCATTGCCTATATATAAAGATATAAATTATCAAAAATGTTGTAAATTATTTTACCTATATTTTTATTTATTGATAAGTGATACTGTAATAACATAAATTTAACAAAAATATTAATAATTAGGTATAGGTAATTGTACGATTATTTATTTACCGATTCGTTGTGAAAAAAAATGTTGAGCTCCAACAATAATAATCATTTTGGATATATTTACACTGCATGTTATAATATTATATTACCCACCTACTTACTATAGCTTAGAAAACGGTCCAGTAGTTTTTGAGTATCTAGCTAACAAAGAAACAGACAGGTAGACAAATATCGTTGAATTAAAATTTAACACATCCATTACAGTGACCCACGAGACACCTTATGTACAGCAGAGCAGTACCCACTTGCCCAGTGCCCACCTGTTTTCAATTTATTATTACTAACTGATTACATACGTGTCTATAGATAACTATCAATAAATCTATTTGTACTCATTATACTATAGCTTGATTAAAAAAATTGTTTTTAAGAGAACAAGGAGCTTGCTGACTGTTGGCGATGTGGACCCTGCCGTATGCACCAATCCAGAGCCTCTCGAAAATTTTAGTATACGGGTACCAACATTGAACGATAATAAGACTGGTGGTGGCGGAAGTGTGTTTACATTAACACCACAAGAAATCGCTCAATGGATTGATCAACGGAGTCGTATTGCATTTCCTATAGCGTTTCTCATATTTAACTGTTTCTATTGGCTGTATGTATACGTTTGAACAATATGATAGCTATATTTTACATCAAAATAAACCAAGATAAATGTATAGCTGTATTAACCTATTTTTTCAGTGAAAAAAAAATATAAAATATATTCCTATAAAGGTGTGTCTTGGTTTTAGTGTACTGTGATTAGGTTCACAGACAAAACGGCGTTTGTGTACCTCGCTTTGTGAACTAATTTGATCAAAAATAAACTTTAAACTCCCTCCAAGTCTCAAGGAGTCTATTGATATAACTTTCATTGAAAACGCCCAGTAGTTTTTAAATCTATTAATTACAGACCGACAGATATAATAATATCGATTTTTATATACCTAAATATACTATATAAATTAGACTCTATTATAACTTAATTAAATACTTTTTTTTTCTGTTTACATCGACGAAGCCGAGGGGGCTGCTTTCACATTACTTCCGCTGCGCATCTCAATTAAATACTAGATTTAATCAAAACAACGAGACTCCTTTCAAATTACCTATATGTTGGTTGTTTCTTAGTGACTTAGTTAAATACTTAAATTCGAAAATAATAAATATCTTGAAATACTTCAAGATATTGAAAATCCTTTTTTAAATACAGATTTAAAAAAATGAATGGTTTAATTTGGTTCGACTAGTCGCAATGAAAATCAAACGCTTAAATTTATGACACAGCCCAAGACTAAAAATAAATAAATAATTTAAAGAATGTGCATTTTTCCTGAATTCAAACATTATGTTTAGGTTTACAAAAGACTAAGAGTAGAGTAGCTTTACTTTTATCACTATTTTATTTTAATGGATATTATTTTATTATAGCTATAAATTATTAAGATCGGAACAAATTCAAGACGGTCAACTTGTTAGTCGATTCCGTCAGAGACCACTGACTTGGGAATCAAACCAGCTCATTGATTCGCAAACTTATCCTGCTAGTACCTACGAGTGCCAATAATAGACTACGCACTTAAAACCACAATGGAACTTATTGCACAACGATAATTATTCCGGGTCGTATTATAGTCTCTACCGTATAACCATAACACCAATGGGGGATAGGGGAGACTGTATAAATACGAGTCTCATTCTGTAGCATCTACAATAATAATTAGTCTATACCTACCACCCCTACTTAAACTGTAGGACTTAGTTTGGTCGCTGGGCCACTCCTTAAAAACACCGATTGTATTTTAAGTCCGGATCCCCAGTAAAATACCTCACCTGATTTCCCTAGATTTCTAATCAACTCTACTTGTGTCTCCGTTGGTTATACGTTAACTTTTTCTTTCGGAAATCCCGATCATCACACTTCACAGAACAATTTTAATTAATGTGGTGAGACTGTGAGAGATCACTATAGAGGTATAATTATTGTACAGGGCAGTAGCATAGTAATGTACATTAGGGCCATTAGGAACATTACCATTTGCCACCAACAACTAACACTGTAGAAAAAATCATTA
This sequence comes from Aulacorthum solani, assembly GCA_008528875.1. Lineage (NCBI taxonomy): Eukaryota > Metazoa > Arthropoda > Insecta > Hemiptera > Aphididae > Aulacorthum > Aulacorthum solani. The sequence goes on along the minus strand of PVMI01032680.1, from coordinate 10,007 downwards.
TCTATTAGTACTTTGTACAGGGTTGAGATTTGGCTAAGATAGTAAGGCTTAAGGTCAACTGTGGTCAATGAGTGATGAGTGATGAGAGATTTATGAAAGGCGTAAATATAGTTAATGTGCTGTGCATAATAATAGTGTTCATAGGGAAAATTGAAGATAAACAAACCAAGAATTCATTATCAAGCATGGTTGCTATTTGGTGAGCGGGGAGGATGCAGGGTGTACCTGGGAGCTCCTATTTTTTTCTGTGGTCAGGCTTAAAATTTACAATTGAGCTGGTGGGTGATGTGTAAAAATATAAAAAAGATTTTAAATATAAATATGGTAATATTTTAATATGTTAATAAATAAAATATACATTAAATGTAGTTAGGTAGGTACCTAATAAATATGTTTATATAATTATACCAAAAGGCAAACAAATTGTTAATTAATAATTTTAATTTATTAAAATATTGTAAATTATATAAATCCTTCAACAGTTGAACCCCATATACCATATTATACATGAGCGATGCATCTTACACTCAAAAAAATGTATGATGTAGGTATTTACTATTATGAAGTAAAAGTTCATTCTGATGACCAAAAAAAAATGACCGGCTTCAAATAAAATATCTTGGCACTAGTATTCAAAACTCAAATGGTGCCACTTCCATCAAGTACTCAAGTGTAGGTAGGTAAATACGTATAAAGCGATTGTTTAATGTTGGTGGTCAACTGCAAATATATCGATAGAGGCTATGAATCCGACTTAAGAGAATAAAATAAAGTCATAGGCCTTATACTATCTATTAGATAAGAACTATGTATAACAATAGCATTACGAGAGGCGTAACAACATCTAGCAGTAATGTAGGTTATCTTTACGAAAAAATACAAAAACCTACATAGGTGCCTTTCTTACCCTACTACCAGACACTATAAAAAAAAATAGGTACCGTTCACAAGAGTAATCGAGTAATCAAAAAGCGCCCTCTATGTTGTTACGCTTTCCATACCTTTACCTACACTCATGGTTTGTCTAGTAATATAAGGTCTATGAATAAAGCAGACCGCAACTTTATAATAATAAACTTAAATAAATAAATTGTTCTTGTAATTTATCAATATTTTGTATCTACTTATTCAATTTAAATTTCTCGAATAGTCTATATAGGTATTATAGTTGGCTTATAAATAATATGATTTTCCAGTTTAGTCAAACTTGGTTAACTCGAACTTTATTTCCTCGGTCCCCAAAACGTTCTATTATTGTATTATTCTTGGATAACTCGAACTTCTTGGGTAGTTACTTCAACTTCAAGTCAACCAAGTCTGATTGTAATAAAATATGAAGGGAGTACTTAATTTAAAAAAATAACTTTCTAAACTTAGTTAATATTTTCTTAAAAACTTGAAACTCAACTTAATTGCTCGTATTAACTCATATTTTAAAACAACTTAAATTAGTTAAATTTTTTTTTAGGATAACATTAATTAAATTAGTTTTAAAAAAATGGTAAAATCTCCAAAGTTTGGCTCCATTATAAATTCCTGGACACTTCATTGTATTAAATATTAATGATTAATGATTAGAGTGCATTAACCTATGCCAACATAGAATAAGACATACACAACATACTATGAATATATTAAATATATATATATATATATATATTTATATCATCTATATAGTAGGGTAGTTTGGTAGTATTAATCAGACACCTGTCTAATATATCTGTTATAGGTACCTAGGTCATTATTTATGCTCACAAAATAATCTGATACCTACTTGATATTTGTGTTACCTACATACACATATCACATATGTATTTCTAGGAACCTAAAATGTTATTTCGTCTAACCCTGAACCTAAAAAGAAATAATTTAAAAACATAAGCAATTAAAATATAATCAATTTTCCATAATCATATTTTATCGACAAGACTATGTTGTTATACGTTATAACAAAAATTAAGGTACTTTTTTAATCCTAATCTTACTGTAATTTATGTATAGTACCTACCATAGTAGGTATACTTATAGTTTCAATATCACAAACGAGATTAACTAATAGAATAAAATAATAAGTAGGTTTGTATATGATGTTTTCATCTTATGTTATAAACAAGAAGGTAGATATGTATTTGCCATTTGGTATTTTTTCCCTTTACTATGACACATTTTTATTTTTTTGGTACTTTAAATCATTGTCAACCAACGTCAAACTCTGATTTTTTATTTAAATCTAAAATTATTTATCTATTTTGTTTACAAATATTAAAATTAATAATATTTATATACTTTTTTGGCATATTAATAATCATTTTAGTTTTACACTAATATTTATCACTAAAATTAGTGCAAAAACTAAAATGATTATTTGTTGACCCCCAAAATTAAATAATATGACAACTAAAAAAGAATAGGTTATATCTTATATGTTTCAATTTTCATAATTGGACAGTTGAGTTTTTTGGGACTCAAATATTAGTTTTTATTTAAATATATCAGGAATCTTTCTTACAAAATGAATATTAAACAAAAATATTTACCTCGAATAGTTCTATTAGCTTTAGGGCTGCCTCCTTTAAGAGGTGTCTGATTGTCTGAAGATTCATACTAAATAACCTACAGGATTTATGATTTTAAAAGGCGAAAAGACAGGTAATAAAATGTAAAGAATGTTAAAAATACACTTGGAATATTAATGTATTATTTTAGTAATTATAATCATCACTCTAAATTATAATACATAAAAAATATGATTTTTTAATAATTTTTATGATACTTAAATTTTTTCATTAAATTTAAAATCATAAGTGTCAATGTGATATATTTGAATACCTTTTCTTATTCTGGTTCTGACTTAACTATTTCCACCAACAGGTAATTTCTATCATCATGTGGTCAAATTAACCATTAAAAAAGCCACATTCAACAAAAATATTGCTAAAAGGAATTTAAATTATTTTCCTGATAATTTATGAATGAAAGTTTGATGACATTTGCGTTTTTGAGCAGCTACTACGTGTCACAATAAAAACCAAGTTTCCATTTTTGAAAGCTCTAAGTAATAACTGCTATATTGTAAAGGTAATGCATGTAGTTTTGGAATAATGAATGTACTGTTTAAATTTGACATAGTGATGTAACTAGACATTTTTAATGTCGGGTAGGTCTGAACTTAGGACAACATAGGAAATCTAGATTAAAGATGTTTTTTATATTCCTACTTAAAGTACACATATATTTATGTAAATAATGTATTTATTCTACTGGTTTGATTCAGGTTTTGTTTCATAAACTATAGGTCTGTTATAACTTTATCATTATAATTTGCCAGTGTTAATAAATATATTATTATGATAGTATTTAATAGTTTTGCAAATATTGAAATGTGCAGGTATAAACAAATGCTTTAACAAATTTATTTCAAATATAAAAGAGTTAACAATAATAAACTATAAACAAATAACACAAGGTAACAACAAATTATTTTTTTACAATTTGACCGTATTCTTTTGCAATATTTTGTTCAAACAATTTTATAAGCTCATCATTAGTTTTATCAATTTTCATTAATTTTTGTTCTTCTAAAAAGGACAAACGTTCATCAGATTCATCCATCAATAAACTTCTCATCGAGGAAGATTTTCTAAGAAAAAAAAGTATAATATACAACAGACATCAATCATTTTTTAAGTCTCAATAGTCACTAAAAAATGATTTTATAGGATACAATAATATTGCTAGAATTGAATTTGAGTTAGTTAAACTAATATACCTAATAAATAATATAATAAGTAATCACTAATCAGAAAACAATTATAAGATAATAGATACTAATATGATTAATATTACATTACATTAATTATCAAATATCCTTGAATTTATAAATATATAATATGGTTTTGAATTATATGATAAAGTATAGATTTTATTACTAATTACTAAAATATAAAAATTGTATGTACTTACTGTACACCCTTATATCGTATTATGGATCCAACAACTAGTATTGAAAGACAGACACCTGCAATAGCAATATTTGATGCTAGCCAATGGTTTTTTGGATTATTGTATACATCTTTCCAATTTTCACTAATAACGATCAGAAAATACCAACTTACATTAAAAATGAAATTAAAGTTTATACATTTATAATTGTTATTAGTTTTACAGAATACTCTGTATTAATTTTTAGATTTAAGTAGACAGGTAAAAGAGGTGATTCAAATAAAAATTATTTTCTTATAAAATTTCAAATAATTATATTTTGATGGGATATCTACAACGGGATCCTACAACTGTGATGTATTAAGTATGTATCATTAATTTACCATTGAATCAGAATTGTTATGCTTTGCCCTTTTTCTTACCTATTTTGACGTTCACGGTAATGATAATAAATTGGATTAGTATTATTAGTGTATACCAATGTTTCATCATATAACTTTTTCTTGTTTTCATCTATTAGTACATTATATGCTTCATTGATACGTACAAATTTATCATTAGAAGAAGGACCACAGACATCTGGATGGTTCTAAAACACATAGGTACAAACTGTATTAATATCAAGTGTAACTTGTGTTATCATTTTAAAATAAAAATAAGTAAATACTTACCAATTTAGATAGTTTAATAAATGAGTTACGTATTTCTTTTTTTGTACATCCTGGTTTCAAGTTTAATGTGTCATAGTATGAAGACAAATTTTGTTTTGATGATCTAATGGATGATAAAAATATAAAAAGTTTTTACAATGCTAAAATATTATAGGGTATATTATTGAGAATTAAGATATTATTTATATTATTATTTAATTAGAACAAAACACAACTTATAAAAAGTACTTTTAGAATTTAAGAAATATATCATAGTTCTCATGAGAATAACTTCGAAAGATTGACAAATAGAAGGAAATGATACAAGGATACTAATATTATGAGGCAATCATACCACTGAGTAAAGTTCTCATTTGTCTAAAAGGAAAGGAAATACTATAATAAGGAGGTCTGAGGACATACATTTAAAAAAAAGGATTGTGACGAGTACCCACAAAATGCAGAATTATTAAAAAATAAATAAAAAGAATGGGTTGGTAGATGATTGTGATTTGTGACTAAAATGAATAAACAAATATCATGTAGTTCAGTAATAAATGGAAAATCAAAAGCGTAAATAGGTAAGATTGAATACCCCAATAAAACTATTTAAAACCCAATAGGTGCTGTTTAAACTAAGACAACCTACATCAGAGAACTTAGTAGCTAAAAAAATATAAAAAATGTAATAAAATTGAAAAGTCTAATAATAATTATGCTGAAGCGTGTACCTAAGTAATAACTTCTACATTTCTAGATAGTTTTTCAAACTAAATATATCATTATTAATAATTTCTTAGATAAAAGAGAAGGCAGAAGGACATAGGATATACAAGTACAGGGAATAAAAAATAAATACCAACCGGCAAATCTTGATGTTACTTGACGTTCAGAATTTATTCAGTATTAATTATAGTTAGAATAATAAGCTATTAATTAATATTTTCAATTAACGTTTTAAAAATATCAAATAACAATTGCGTCGTGACTTACTGGCAACGTATTGATATATCCTTGAAACCAAGTCGAACTATTTTAAGAGCGATAGGCACGATATAAACATTGTTCATAATTTATTGTTTTAAGTAGACATAAAAGGTGACTAATTAATAGTAAAAATAACTTCACCAAAAGTAAATTGTGTGGATGCGTTCAGCCAGAAAAAAAAAACAAATCATAAATAGGTAACTAGGAAATGCGAATATGCGAAAAATAAAACTTTCATAGTAATGTAGTTTTTAAGATTTCTGAATTTTATTTATGTTATCAAACGTTTGAATGTAAAAAACAATGTTGCTGTTGATAATAATAACACATGATATACATATGATAATAACGTCGTAATAGGTGGCGGGAAAATAATGTATAATTCAAACAAAAATATAAAAGAATATATTTTAGAAACATTTTGAAGAGATTATGCTAAAATCGAAAATATAACTTAACGTGGTCGGTATTCGGCAAAAAAGACCACAGAACAAAATTAATATACCCTGGTAAAAAAAATCCACTTCAAAATACTTAAAAAAAACCGAAAAATAAATAAACAGGAAATAAACCGCATGCGAGTACATGGCTTACACTTACTATGATGATATATTAATATTTTATAAATGCAGTATCTAAGTATGTTTAACCCCGTACAAATTAAAATGATTGCATAGTTGATTTATTTTAAGTTACAATCTACATTTTTATGATTAAATAAATGAATAGTATAAATTTAACAATTAAAAAAAAAAAATGTTAAAGTATAAAATGTCATTGGGTACATAAAATATAATACTTAAAAGCTGTGAATAATAGAGTCTAGATATATTTTTTAATTGTTGGTTCCAATTGGCTACAATTTAAAGCTTTCGATCAATCAAATTTTTTTTTAAAGATATTTATAAAAAATAAGCTTAATAGTATATGATACCTGTTTAGTATTTTTTTTCTGCAAGGAAAATCTATCGACTATAAATTATAAATATGTTTTGTTTTGCTGGAATTGGGGCACATTTTCTTTTATTTAAATTATTATTTTAACCCCCCAAAAGTATCAATTACATTCGCTTTCCTACCAAAAAAGATATTGAAGTTGAAAATTTAAGCATTTTTTCTGTAAGACATCGTGTATACTGTAAGTCATACACAAAAATAAACACACCCACCGTTGTAAAATCAATACGTCATGCATTGCTCTGCAAATAATCTAAAAAAAATTGTAAATAAATTAACATACTCTGTGCGTGTCCATTGCTGTCGTGAGTGGCGAGCAGCAGCTGTCCAACGATACCGGAGTAGGTTTAAATGTACAATAATGAATAATTATATAGTCAGAAACTGATTGAATCATATGTATACATATTTAGGAACTAATAATTTCTAATGGTGGATGAGTTATAAATATCAAATATAAGTAGATTTAATTGTGTTTTAGGTTTATATTTCGGATTTTAAATCATTAAATGCAATTATACGAATAAAGTTTTTTTTCGTAAAAGTTAAGCCAGAAGATAAATACAACTTAACGAAATACTGTAGAGTGTAGATGTATTTTATTATTATTATTATTATTTTTGTTTTCATTGTATTAGTCTACCCTGTGCTTACAATATTGATACATGGATATACGCCGAAATCGTATTTACATCCTAAATGGATTTAAACAAGTATATTATTTATATTTATTAATTTCCATGGTATTTCCTAACCTAATGAATCCTTGAGATACTTGTATATTTTTTGGCATCAAGCACCTACCTATTATTTTATAAATTTTAATTTTAGACAACGGTTTTTCCTGGTTTTATTTTTATTTGAACACAGTGTGGAAATATTGCATTTCGCTCTGAGCTAAATATCGCTTTAGTAATTTATTATATATACCTTTTACTATACTTACCTACTAGAGTTTATAATATTTTTATAACTGTATCTAGTACTATCTACTATCTACTATCTACTGTTAAATTAAAATTACTGCAATATTTCGTAATAAAAAAATAATACAAGTATTTTATAGACAATTGGCTGAATTACCCACATTGTCCGGAGATAAATCCAAGATGGTAATATACCGCTGTCACGGATAATTAAGTTATAAGTAATTCATTTCTTCTGAACAAAATGCATTTTAAAATGTCATAATGTGCATAATATAATACAGCATATAATAATAATATATTTTAAAAGTTTCAAATACCCAGGAATAATATTTTTAAAATACTACAAGACAGTTAAAATAGTTATTCTTAGTTTAAATATCTAATTTCGTCCAAAGTTGGAACTTAAAATGTCTATACAAAAACTGTAATAACCTCTGGATTATAGTATGAGGTACGTACGTGGGACCTTGTTTTAAATTTTAAATTCTTAGCTATAAAAATTGAACATTTTACAAATTTTTAACAACCTACAAAATTATTTGCAAATTTTCTTGATTTTGACAAATTTCGTAAAATTTTTAAATGCATATAATAAATAAACATGCTTATGTATTAAAGTTATCTTTAAATTGATACATTAACAATTTTTAAGTACAAGTGTATTTAATTTTCAAGCTTTTTGACCAAATAAAAACATTTTTATCTACATTTTATAAGAAAACAAAAAAATTTAAAATTTAAAATTTCTTTAAATAGCTATCAAAACGTGCCAAAATTTGAAAATTTTATTTAGTATAGAAATGAAAAAAATAAACATTTGGTGTGAATTTCAAATATATACAGTTATTCGTTATTGAATTAAAACAAAATAAGAAAGTGTTCCATGAGAAATCGAGTATATATTCAATGTCGTAATAAATTGTTAACTTCAAAAGATCATAAAAAATTATTTTTACTATTACTATTTTTTTTTTTTGTAAAGATGTAGAAACTTATGAGGAATCTTATGAAGAAATCTTTGATACAAAAAGAAATATTTTTAGAAATTTCTAATTCAAAATAATAACAAATTTTCGTGATTTTGACGAATTATGTTCCGATTCTAACTTTAAGTGCTCAAAGAAAAATATTGTAGATTTACTCTTAACTTTTTAAGTAATTACCACTGACAACTCACGAAGAATCTTGTATTTAGGTTTTCAAGTTTTTTTACAAAGCAACATTTTTTTTATCGACATTAATTTCAAAAGAAATTATAAAAATTGAAAATTGTAAATGCCTATAAATAGCTTAACATGAGTAAAAAATGTATGGAGTATAAAAAATACTAATACAAACATTCAGTGAAAATTGCATGTATCTACAGTAATTTTCTTAGAGTTACACTAAGAACAAAATGTTGTCAAAAACCAATTTTGGGTAAAAATTCTCGTCTTTCCTTAATTTTTATTGTTTTAAAAAAATAGTTTTTAAAAACTACTGGAAATTTTGACTTCCCGAATACACTAAATAGACTCACTTTCCCATCGGAAAAGATAATGAAGTTGAAAATCTAAGGATTATTTCGACTACTTATCGCGTACAAAATACATCATTGTACCTATAACCAATAAATTTATGATTTATCGCTCCTCTCAAAATCTAAAACGAGAATGTTTATTTTTAATCAACTTTTTTCTTCTGCGGATAAGTGGATAACCACTGTTGTTATAAGAAATAAACTAATATGTGTTTGTGATATTGATTTACGAGGGTAAAAAATATAGTGACTAAAATATCAAATACAGGTAAAAATTATATCTATAATCGTAATTCATAATATTAAAATTATTTTATTTTATTGGCAACCATTTATACAAAGAATATAAATCATATTTTCTTCTAATTTCTACTATTATTATTATAACCTGTAACCATTAACAACAATTATATGCAACAAAAAAAATCAATTTCTATTGTGAATCTTAAGATCCTGTGTGGGCATCTCTTTGGAATGAGAATTTTGGAAAATCGTTGTTTAGTTCACCATTATATAGTGGCACGAAGGTACCGTACAAATGTCAAGTCCCTAGCTACCATAGTTTTGATCTTTAGGCTCTAATTTGATCAGTCAGCCAGTCAGGACACTTTCAATCTTACCCTTATTGGTTTCGGTTTCTATTTTAATGTATAGTTATTATGAGCTGTCCGGGCCATGATATGTGTGCCCAATTAGGTGCCAATTTGTAAAAAACTATGAATTTGTATAATATGGGTCATTTAGATATAATCCGACTACTTTTTAAGTAATATCTACATTACTCGACTACCTATACCTGTTATAATTAATCGATCTACCTATCGTTTCCGTTTATCTTCAGTTGAAATATTTTCCATTGTTTTTTTTGTTAAAACCAGTTGAGTATTGTTATGACGTTATATAAATTTCAACCAGTGTAACATTTCATAAATATATATTTTTTTTTACTGAAAGCCTTAACAACTAAGGTTATTGGCTAACATTATTAAAGATACATGATTAAACTATATATAATTTAAAATA
>PVMI01032671.1:0-10285 GCA_008528875.1 Aulacorthum solani | reverse complement strand
CGTACGGTCCACCGGCCAGTTACGGCGGGTACAACGAACAGCCCGCGACCGTTGTCAAACCGACACCGGCCCCGCCTGCATGTCCACCCGCTAGCCAGCCAACCGCACAAGTCGACTTCTCCAACTACGCCGCTCACGGTGGACACGGATTCGGCAACAGCGGCGGTTACAGAAAATAATGCAGACAGATAGGCGACGACGACAATAATAATATTTATAGTAATAGTAATAAAAATACCAACAATCATGTATTATTGACTATGTAAGTTTAAAGAATTAAAAATTAATTTAATAGTAAAAAAATGACAATGTACAAATAAAGTTTTCGTTATTTATCAATCAAATGCCTAAGTAAAAAAAAGTACAAGGTAAATTTGACTAGTGTTGTCAATGATTTCTAAGCGTTTCCCAATTGATCTTTGGCACCACGGCGTTTGGCGTGTTTCCGAACGAAAACCCTGTGATTCAATTTTAATTTGAAGACATTTTTTTTTGTATCCATATAAGTATTTTGTGTACGCTAAAGTGGTCTACTATTAAGAAAAATCTAAGGGAATAAAATATTCTTAAAATTACCCCATAAAGTCGACAGTCTTATTATTTTCAGAAAAAACCCCAACTAAGTGGCAAGACGTTTTTGCACAAGAATACTTCAAATTAAACATTTACCTCACAGATTAATGTCTTATTGATTCTTCTAGGGCCAACATTTTACTACCATTTGAGAAACACTGATCTAATTAAATTAAATTATTTTACAATATTTTTTTTTTAAAGTTTTTAACATTATAAATATATTTTTTTAAGACAATTATAACAAATAAAACATTTCAAGTAATAAATAATTCACAATAATAATAAAAAAAAAAAAACAGGATTTTTATTTTATTGATTTTTATTGACTAGTATTTAGTATTTAGTAAGTACAGAAATAAAAACAACTCCATTCATGAAATGTTCAACAAACATAGTTTTGCACATCAACACTATATAAAACAACAAAATCAAAAAGCTAAAAATTGGTTTTGTTTACTTTTTAATGAACAATAAAAATTCCAAATTTATATTATACCTAAACATTATTCTTTGAATAATTGTAAAAAATTGTAAAACAAGTAAGTAGGAATTCTTAGTCATTAGAATTTTCAACGTAGCTTATGAAATAACTAAATAAAGGATTTAGAACTCTTTTGCATTTTTAGTTATATACTATTTGCAATTTAATGTTAAAGTAATTTTGTAATAATGTTGTATCTAGTTCAAAATATCAATCATTCTGGATAATTAACAAGCAATAATTTTAAAATGTGAATGATAAATTTAATATTTCAATATAAATAAATACTATACACCTATTGTAATAGTTTATGGTTTTTATACATAAAAAATGTATTACAAAAGATTATACCAAAACATGACAGAGTTCCAAATACTTAACCTAACCAATTAACATGATAAATATGTACAATCACGTTGTACAAATATTTACAAATGATAACTAAGTATTTTTTTTAATTCTAAAATAAATCTATTGAAATAAAAGCAAAGTTAAAAAATGTATGAATAACATTACTAAGTCTTTATCAAAGAAAAATATTATTACTGAATTCACAGGGAAAAATATACATGGTTTTCAAACTGAAAGAAAATATGAATTTAAATAAAGAACGAAATTTCCTACATTTATTCTATAACATCCAATATTTTTAATTAAAAATTGAGTTTAATATTTTTCTTGTATATAAGGTATATGTATAATGATAATTGTTTTCCATTAATTTCAACATTCATTTTGAGTAAAATTTTAAAAATAAAAATGAAAAGGCACATTTAAACGAACACAATTATAAACATGCATACCAAATTTGCCATGGAAAGGCTTAAACAAATTATCACACACACACACAAATGTATAAATATTAAATTATACAATATATATGTTTGTGTGTGTATGAATGTAAAATATAATATAAATGTACGTATGTATGTATGCATGTATGTATGTACACATAAAATATTAATAAAAATACATCTAACACGAGATCTTTTAATTTAATTGAACATTTGTCTTTTAATTGTAAAATTTAATATTTTATTAAAAAAAAAAAATATTATATTACAAAAACGATTAAGGGTGGGAGGGGGAATTTATTAACATTATATTATAATTAATTATTAAATATATACTGTATAAAAAATACATATTTGTCATATTAACCTTATAATATATGCACCATGGGTTCTAAAATTGTGATTCGGCAGCTACGGATATTTAAATTTGTGCAGTACAATATAATATATTTAAAAAAAATCCAGAAATATGAAAAAGGTATAACATTAGTTATAAAATGCAATTATGATTAGAATATCAGATGGTAACTACATAAAAAAAAAATAACACACATTTAATGTAATAAGAAAAAAGTAAAAATTTAAGTCTTTGGCACAGAAAAAAAGAAAATAGCAAGAAAAAAATTACAACAGCTTAGTTATAATTAAAATGTCCTGGCACTTTTGTGTAATAAAAATAATAACTATTACTATCCATTTCTAAGAATACATATTATCAATTAATCACAGATAAAAAAAAAAGAATAAAAAAATCTCAATATAATTAGTTACATTTGAAAGTGACCATTGTGATCGTTGTTAGTTGATTCATCATTGATTGGTTCAGCTAACATTTGTAAATGTTCCAAGTGATCTAGGTCAATCTGATCAACAAGACCCTGCCTAATGCTTTCTTCATTGGTGAAGAAGTCAGCATCAAATGCGTTTGTGGAATTTAGTTCTTTCACAAAATCGTTTTGGTTATCCAATTGATCTCCATTAGAAAAATCTATATAAACATATGCAAAATATATTAATTCAAAATACAGAGGTAAATATTTTGTTAATAGAGTTTTTTAGTTTCAAATTAATTTAGCAAGTACTATTTGCTGAATAAAATTAATAATGGAAAGAGATTGCAGTGTACATTAGTGAAGTTGTTCTAGACTACTTTATTATATATTTTTTATGATTATTTGATTAGATAGCATTAAACAACCATTCAAATATTTTACTTTTAGCCAGGAGTTTTGCTAACTATTTTACTTTGCAACAGATATTTTTACTGCACATGCAAGCTTTACTTAATTAACTTTAAGATAACCAAAAAAATAAATATATTTTTGATTCATCCAACTAATAATTTAAATCATCTTTTAGATAAACTCCACCGAAAATCTAAGTCTAAGTAAAGAATATTAATTATACAAATTATTACCTGTAAGTATTATGTCAGGAATACTGGAAGGAGTGTTAGGTGTTGTATGAGTTTGGTTGGGAAATTGGAGAGATTGTGATGGTGAAGTGCTAAAATATCCCATATCAGCTGTCATTTCTGAATTCACATATTCCTCGTTCTAAAAAACAAAACATGAGTGTCTAGGCCAATAACAAGTGGTATACATAAATTTATGAATATATGTACACATTTACCTGTTGCAAATATGTGTTAGTGGGAGAGCCAATGTATTCCAATCCTGTAGACACAGGACTATCAAGCTAATCAAAAACATAAATAAATAAAACAATTAAGTTTAGTTTGTTTTTAAATATGATTTCAATAACTGGAAAATAATTTAAATAATTACCAATAGACATGCAGTTATCTAACATACACATTAGTATTTATATTATATACACAATAGATATGCAAGGTACCTACTACAACAACCCTTATTATTTTTAAACTATTTTTTTGTTATTGATAAGTAACTAGAAAATATAATGTGTACCATATAACTATATAAGGTACACATTTTACAATCTATTTTTGACCATTTTACCTGGATTTGGGCAGTTATCCAAGCTGATGGATTTGAATCTTTTAGCGATTGCATCACCTGATTCCAGTCCAGCTTTATGATAGCGGAATCAAAATAAAATTAACTGTTTGATACTTCAAGTAAAGCAAAGGTCTAGTGGTAATTTAGTGTAATTTTTATATTGTGCATTTATTTCATAATTGTTACATTAGAACATTTTTTTTTAAATTTAGAATTTAGTGATTCAGAATTTACACTTGGATAGATAACAATATAAAATTGCAAAGAATAAATCTTACTGAAGGCTTTACTATAATATTATATTGAGGACGCCACACTCGCATCATGTGTTGTCTCTGTCTTACTAATCCATAACATGGACAATAACTTACTACTATTTACTTTAAGAAGAATTTGTTTTGTTCTGATTTTTTTTAATATTAGAGGTAATTGGCCTATTATCAAACTTAAGAAAAGAATAATATCTAGGGCACCACAATAGATTTTTTTAATATTTTAATTTTGAAGCAAGTTTTGAGATTTTTAAAATTGTATATTCACTGTACCCTGTCTGCTGCTTCACTCAAAATGTTCACCACCAATTACTATTACTAACTTTTGAACCTATTGTACCATTTTTGTCTAGATTGTCTAATAAAAAATGTATAAGAAATGTATTCAAAATTCAGTACTCTCCTTTTTAGGCAGTTTATAAAAATTATAATACAAATTGATTCTTTTAAAGTATTGGAATATATAATTCATGACTGAACTTGCCAGAATTAATAGGTATGCCATTATATTAAAACTTCAGAATAAAACAGAACAGAACAAAACACAATATTTAAACACCAATTATAATAACAAATGAAGTTTAGAATTATTACTTGTTAGTTGTTTTATATTTATAAGTTATAACAAAAAAATATGATCACTGGTAACAATCATTTTTGTGACAAATGTTAAGTTTGTTATAAGCATTAGAGAAGGAACTACAATTTTTTTTTTTACTTACCATCATATCCTTTATTAATATAAGCATAAACCAAAATAAATTATAATCAATTATACTAATTTAGATAATTTATTTGATTTATTATCATATTAAAATATAAAATCAATTTATCTTGTTTGTTATTACTATAAAACTACTGTATAGAATATCTTAGTTCAGTAGCTCACCATAGAGAAGTTTTCAAAATGGTGTTGAAGATTGTTAGTTTGTGCCAGGTTTGAATAAAAATCTTTCTGCGTTTGATAGTTTGGATGTTGATTAGTGCTACTAACTGAAGAATTGCTAGGAGAGGATGGGCTCTGCGGACTGCCACACAATGGACTGGAACTTCCATACTAAAAAAAAATTAAATTTTATACTTATCATAAACAAATTTATTTACTTATAAATTTGATAAATTTTTTTGTACACATTATACACATTATAAAATAATTAAAAATAAATCCATTCAAGTTATAATAATACAATTTTGCCTTAGTTATTTTATGAGTTTGTAATTTACAGTTAATTATTATGTTAAAACTTAAAAATGTAACTAGAGCCACAATTCAATACTTTTGAGAGCTACAAGTTTGTAATCACTGGTCCAGCACATTA
Organism: Aulacorthum solani; assembly: GCA_008528875.1. Taxonomy (NCBI): domain Eukaryota; kingdom Metazoa; phylum Arthropoda; class Insecta; order Hemiptera; family Aphididae; genus Aulacorthum; species Aulacorthum solani. The sequence goes on along the minus strand of PVMI01032671.1, from coordinate 4,861 downwards.
TTGGTCATCATTTTAAGCAGGCCTTTTCTTAAGTAAATATTTGTGAGATCCATAGAAATAAAAGAACTACCTACTGAGGATGCAAACAAGGACTCTTCTAATAAGTGTAAATTCAAAATTATTAATCATGATAATAACAATAATATTAGATATCAATGTGATACTAGGAAATTAAGGATGTTGGTGAGTACAACATCTAAAGAAAAAAGCATATAATGTGTAGTCTTAAGGTTTGGGTGATAGGGCTCTATCCAACTAAAACTTGATGGTGGTCTAGCTTTTTTTAGTGTAACAACAATAATTTTGTACATCAAATATTTTATTATATTTTAAAATGGATAAAACATTCTAAAAATTTGAGTCAAACTACAGAAACCCATATAATTAAGTTATACATAAAATGTATAGGCACTAAGTAATTTTGTCAGGTTTGATACTTAAAAGATAAATTTTATATACTTACATCAACTAAAAAATAATAATATACATACTTGAATTGTAAGTCCTGGAGAGGATTGTGGGCTTGGCCTGTTGGATTGTTGATTTCTATATGATCCTAATGTGTTTATATTGTTAAGTTGGGAATTTCCCATGGTTAACTAAAATTACAACAAATGTATAAGCAATACATATATATTTATTAATGTCTTGATATGATAACTTACATGTGAGGAGTTTATTTCAGTTTGACCATCAACAAGACCACAGGACTGGTGAGTTTGTTGTTGTGCTGGTGACAATGGAATATGCTGATACATAAGTGTTTGTACAGGGTTCATTTTTATGCCATTCATTTGGCCAGTTACACAGTTCATATTTGAATTTTGGCCTAACAATTGCATTTTAATGTTATTATTGCAGTTTTCTCCTGAATTACCATTTCCTGGACTATTATCTACAGTAAATCCCTGTCAGAAAAAGGTTTATATAATTAATAATCATCAATATACTTAACACATTCTTAAATGTACTTAAATTGTTCTGTCTATTATCGTGCAGATACAGGCAAAGTCATTTTAAGTTTGAAAGCAAAACAAAATATATAAATAAACTTACATAATACACAAAAAAGGTATTAGGTACATGTATTAAAAAAAAATTAAATGAATTAAATTGCGTGCAACTAACCTTACATGTGCGTTGTAACCTATGGTTCATAAAGTAAGGAACACTAAGGTGATTCTGCAATCATATCAAGGTACTTAAAATGAATAATCAAAAATCTAAATAATACTTAATAGATAAAAGAAAAATTAGTTGCAAAGCAAAACATATGTTTATTAAATATATACATTTAAAATACAATTATCGGGATGTCAGAGCAATATTTGTATTCTCTCTTTGACCCATGCGCAACATGGAAAACTTACATTTAGAAGAACCAACTTGTGTTTGTAGCTTTAGTATTGGAGTGAATTGATCTATCATACATTTTGAATTTAAGAACATGATATGTGTTCTTACTTTAAATATTTAACATCAAGCAAGCAAGATATGAGTATTTTTAAATTGTATCATTTTACATACTCACAGCTCACCTTAAAATTGAAATATAATAACCAACTTAAAAAAACAGATAATGTTATTCTAGTTTGATACTAGACCAATTCACCATAACACTAAAACTTACAACACATGTTAGGGTCTGTCAAACAAAAGTTTGCTATATTGCTCATTGATTGGATAGAAAAAATACAAATAAAGTGCTGACATCCTCGTAACTAAATGGTGCAAAATTGATAAAATATTGTGAGACCATGCATTTGAAAAACAAGCGATCAATAATAACATTGGAGAAAATTGAACTCTTATGAAGTTTGAGGACATGACACATTTTGTAATATAAACTATAAACAACTCTATTTTTGAAAAAAAAGAGAAATGAAACAAACAATTAGTTTTTATAAATATTTAATAATATTTGTATGTATCAAACTAGCATATTACATTTTAGCTACTAGAAATAACTCAAGCAATCAATCTACAAAACAGATAATGAACATGTCTTAAAATCTATCTGGGATGAAATTTTCTGAAGGATTTTTTTCAAAACTCACTGGTAACACAATGTCACAAGTGACCACAGTAGTTTGGTTAGGAGAATCAGGTGGTGGTGAACTTGTAAATGAAAACCGTGTAGGTGGTGTACGGCTGTTAATTGATACTGGGGATAGGACACTTGGACTCTGGCTCGGAGTACCTTGAGAGCCTTGAGAACCTTGTGGACTACAACCATCTGTCGTTAGTGGACTCTGCTGAAACAACCATCTAATCTAATCACATACTATCAAGGAACTCGGTTTCCATTAATATTTATGTATTAAAAGATCTAAATTGTTAATTTTGTATGCATGTAGTTAGTATTAAATATGCTAAAAAGAAATAAAAAGAACAAACAATATATTATAGTATAATATTGATCTTACGTTGCTATTATAAGGAGATGATAAGTTATACTGGTCATCCTGATCAAGAGGGGCATGGATTGGCTGGGAAAACTGAAAGTTAGTGAGGTCTGGTAATGAACCAGTATTGTTACCAATAGGTATTTGAACAACACCTGGTTCTTGTTGAGTGGTAAAAACGCTAGAAAAGTCAATAATAAAAATGTGTTCTATTTCCAAGAGAATAAAAAATAATGGCTTACTGAATTCCAGGAACTCTAGGTACGTCACAACAAGACCTAGGTCTTTTATCTGGTGATGCTGACAAGTACCTTTTCTTATCGTACTGCTGGTTATCAATCAAGGCTAAATAAAAAAAATTTTTTTTAGTATTAATGAATTTATTTATTTAAAAAACTAAAAACTAAAAAATTAGTCCCGCGGTGGAAGTCGTCTTTTACTTACGCACTATTTAATCGCACCAATATTTCTCATTAATATAGTACTACTAAGACGGCATTTCGTTTTGTTTTTGTTGTGTTACTAGAGTCAAACTCTTATTTCTATACGAAAATCGATTACGTCAATGTTTACTCTTATACTGAGAACTACAATAAACAGTATTAGCATTGCCTATTAAATATCCACCACATGCTATGCACGTTACCTTATTTCAGGTCGTACAAAAAGAGTTCAAAAAAAATGTCTAATACTAACTGTCACAGACGAATCTCTTTTAATATTACAATTCAACGTAATGGACTCAAAAACCATGTCCATGAACTATATAGAAACTGTTCTAAATAACAAGGTCATTGATATTGCTCTTATAACAAAAACACGCTTCACGAAATATTCTTATGCCCATATCTCAGGATTGAGAACCAAGGTTTTATAAAAATTAAAACTAACCACCCAGCACTGCACATAGAGTGTTGCTTTTTTGTTAAATCCACAGTTGTATTTTACCCAGCTTTTGTCAAGGTTTTCTTTCAAGAACTCCACCCCTTTTATTTTAGATCAATTATCTGTGTATACATAAATATGAAAATGATTGAAAATCAGAGAACTAGAGTTAGCATAGTTACTGTTTCAACATACTCGTCTTGCAAACCCTCAGATAAAACTATAACCATTTAGCAAATTCACTTAAAAAAAATAATAGCTGAATTTAAGTCTATAGCTTTGAAAAATCATCCAACGAATCTTTCTCTCAAAGATGGTGGTTTTTGGCCAGGGCGTAGCTAGACATTTTATCACAAGGGGGGGAACCAAATTTATTTTTAAATTTTTACTCTAATTTAAAATGTTGTTCAACATTAATTTATTGATAGATCTTGGTCTCCGGAGAGCAACATATTATACATCACCAATTGCACAGATTAGTAGATAAGTGTATTCTCTGGATAAACAATTGAACGGTGCATATTCATTTATAGACATCTCCCAAGCTTTTGATCCCGTATAGCACAATACATTTTTGTAAAAGCTTAAAAATTCCTTTTCCCTCCTTACTACCTAATAACGATGAAGCCAGATGTCATAAAAAATTCGTAACCACCATTAAGTAACTCATCAAAATTTGGCTTCCGCGTCAATCAATACTGGATAATCTCCCAAGGGCCAAGACGCTTAAAGTGCAAGTGGTGTCGTGACCTGTTGTACGATTTAATAATAATAATAAAAAAGTAATACATTAGAAATTGTCATCAATGGATGTCTCTTTTCACCAAAAATATGTTTATCATCAAGTCATATTTATTACTTTTTGCATATATTCTCCGAATATTCTTGTTGTATCAAACAGAGTGTTATAATAAAGTAAAAATAAAAATAAATGTATAAAAGAGTACAGAGTAATATTGGACTCTGCTTACTTCTGCGCTGAGATCCAGGACTGTGTAGATGCGCCAACGATTCGGTAGAACTACTCTGCGACACACTCTGATGTAAAGCTGAATCTGAATGAGTACGCCTCCAGCTGGTATCAGGTGGTGGAGGTGATAAATAAGGTCCGCTAGAGTAAGGTGACTTATCAGCCGATCGTTTTTCTGATCGCATTGGGCCCACTGAACCAACACTACGGCCACGCTCCCTGTAACCAACTGATCGACCTCGGACTTGTTGATTTGGATTAACAACTACTTCTTCACAGCCATTAGCCAGTAACTGTAAGTAATGTATTATTATATTATTATTACAACATCAATTCATAATAATTGATAGAAAAGAAAGTAAGGGACTAAGGAATAAGTGCAATCAATAATTTCTAGAGCATTTCGGCTTATTTAGTCACTATTAAGCAGAATTTAACTTTTACCAAAGTAGTATAACTCTGTCTTGACTTCAGATTTTTTTGTGTAAGCAATAATTATTGCTGTCAATATTTGTTGAAACAATTTTCTATCGGAGTATGTATGAATATGAAGCCAATAAGAATTAAGGGTGGGAATACATTTAACACTCGTTACATATCA
>PVMI01032668.1:6399-18635 GCA_008528875.1 Aulacorthum solani | reverse complement strand
TTTAAAAACATTTAGTACGATGCTAAACTTTTTATTTTCTACTTGATAATAAATTAATTCCGTTTTACTCGTTTTGGTATCCATTACATATACATATATAATATTATCTAGGTACCTAAATATTATGTAATTTATTATTCGTTTATTTTATTCCGTATTCAAACACCCACAGGGAAAATATTACATAATGTATAATACACAATTAATAGTAATTTAGATCAACAAGGTTTGACTTCTTTTTACAGAAGAATAAATCAAAATATTTAAAAATATATTTATTGCAATAATTTGTTACACGATTAATAATTGGATATTGGGAAAGAAATGTCTAGTCCAAGGCGTAACATAAAATCAAAACCTACGATTAATCGAGTATTTTTTGTATTGGTAGTACATTTATACTGATTCATACGAGTAATTGAGAGCAATCAATAATTTTCCATTTAAAATTACCAATAAAAAATGTACATCAATTTAAATCCTTTTGTATGTTAATTTAGAATGCAACACTGACATCAGTAAGTGGCCTGTCAACCATGTTCAATATTTAACATTATAATCAGTCGGAACCGCAGCTATATTAATATATTACTCGGTCTGATTTTTATTAGCTCATGCCAATTTAACCATACGATCTATACATACAGCAACCACAAGTGCCTACGTTATTACCTCTTACCCACTCGTTTATAAATATTATAAAACAATTTCTGAACTAAAATTTAAAATTTAAGTAATTACCAATTATACTGCTATAACTTATGAGTAATAACATATTTTTATAGTTGGAATGGTTTATTCGATATCACCAGCATATATGTTATATTGTGTGTGCACCACGCAACCGTGGATGTGTATTAAGTATAATGAAGTACCTACCTATATGATGTTGATGCATTTACATTATTACCAAATTATTGGCGATTGGAACAACTTTTATTTAATTCATTACCCAAGTTATTTGTATTAATTTAAATTTCTTCTTTAAAATGTATACGACGTGCATTTTCCGTCAAAATCGTACAAAAACGGGTATTTTTACGAAAAACCAGTCATCAATATAATCGATTTTTTTTTTTTTTTTGGTGTTCAAAAACGAACATCTGTAGAAACTTGACATTTTCGCCAAATGTTGATATTATTATTTTCCATAAAATATGGTACAAATAATTTAATATTTTAGCACTTTTTGAACTATTTCTAAGACATTTGATATACTAGATTTTATTTGGATTTTCTTCTATAAATGAAGATAAAAATATTTTTGATCGGTCAAAAAGCTTGAAAATTTAATACTATGTCCCTATCGTAAGTTTTTATTAATATAACTTAAATATATTATACATATAGATATATTGGCACAATTTTATTCATAAGCATTTAAAATTTAAATTTTGACAAGAAAACGTCAAATATTTAGAGCTATAAGCTTATAAAATGTTCAATTCTTGCAGCCTATAAGCTTGAAAATTTAACGCATTGTTCGCCATAACTTACTTGTGAGCATAAGCATTTCACTTATTGATATCAAAAAATATATAAGAACTATTGAAGTTCAAATTCATAGAATTATATATTAAAACGAAAAATATAATATCACGATTTAGTTATTTTGTTGTAATCAAAAAATATTATTCGTAGAACTTCTAACAATCTAACGCATATAGGTACTATTATATTTTACACTTATACCTTATACACACTATTAAATTATGAAATGCAATGTATTCTTCAAAAATTAATTCAACCAGCAACCTACTGTATTATTAATAGTTGAATATATTACTATAATAGCAATAAAATACATAATAATTTAATTAAGTAATAATATGATGATTAGGAGGGCTTGGGACATCTCGCATTTGTATGTTTTTTTGTAGTAGTCGTAGATTATTTTAGGTGAGCAATAAATTTGTTTTATGAAATGGCTAAATTAAATATAAAAATTTGAATTTACATATATATTTACAGATTTCGCCATATTTTAGAAAAGGTGTATATTTATGCATATTTTGCATTTTTAATTTTTATGTGCTTAAACTCTTTTTGAGATATTTATAGATAGGCATAAGAAAATGTAGTCAAATTTATTAGATTTTTTAAAATTATTGTCGATAAAAAAATTTTTATTTGGCCAAAAAACTTGAAAATTCAATACAAGGTTTTTCGTAATTTTTTGTTAATGGAAATTTTAAAAAAATCAGCAGTATTTTTTTATGCGCGTTTGAAGTTTAAATTTTTTAAACATTGGATTCTCATACTATATATTAACATACTAGCTCTCATCGAATGATTTTCTCATTTTGATGTAATTTAAAAATAAAAATCTGTAGATATTTGACATTTTTAGGAAATGTTTATTTTATGATTTTCTATGTATGATAACATTTTCAAAATATTTTGACTCGTTTTGAACTATTTATATTTTATGAACATTTCAAATTTTAAATTTTTTTCTAAAAATGTCAATAAAAGTTTTTCGTTGTGTCAAACAGTTGTAAAGTGTAATACAAGGTTCCTCATAAGTTGTCATGATAACACTTAAAAAATATTAAATATACACGGGCACATTTATAAGCATTCAAAGTTTATAATTTGACAAAATCCGACAAAATCTCGAAAATGTGCAAATTATTTTCTGCAGTTACAAATTTATAAAATTTCCAGTTATTGTAGCTAAAAACAGAAAATATAAAAAAATTCATCTCAAATACTTATAAATTGTTAGTAAACGTTGATTATTACTGAATTTATTATAACTGAAATTTGGTGAAATAAATAACCAAAAAATCAAATTTTATCACCCCATCCAAAAAAAAATATCAACTTTATCAAATTTGCTGTCAGAAACCATTTCCAAAGCTAATGATCAAAGCATCTTTCTGATCCAAACCATGATAATTAAAAAAAAAATAATGATAAAACATGCATTATAAGATAAATAATTAGGTAGGTAATAAATCATGACTTTACTCAGAAACAAAAGTACGAAGTTCACAAAAAAAAAAAATACTCATAATAATATTACTAAATAAGATAGAGTTTTAAGAACAACAAATTAGAGAGGGGAAGTTTTAAAATAATTTTTACCTCGGTGGAAAAATAGTAAATGTAGCACTGCTGGAAGGCAATTTGAAGTGAGACGGTAATTATAAACAGAAGCACGATCTCCGGGTTTCTATATAATTCAATTTCCACAGTTTTGTGAAGACATCTGTATTTAATAATGAGAGTCACTTAAAAAGTTTGCAAACCGGTATGGTGTTAATAGCAATATAGAAAGGATTAAAAACCTGCACTCGAAAACACAGCTGATTGTAAATCGGAACCCGAAACCTCGAATGGTTATAGCTGAACTGTATCAGAAGAATTTATTCATTAAGAATAAATTACTAAAATATTATATATAGTACTATATACGTAATAATTCGTAGGTATAATGATTAAAATAATTTAGTTGTATTGATTACGTACATGAATGTATTAATATAATTAATATTAATCATAATATAGGTACCTAGGCATATTGATATGCATTTACAATGTAGACTATACTATACTTATTATTTTAATACGTGATTGAATTATCTAATTACTATAGTTGAATAGTATTTGTACGATAAAAATAGTTCGAATTTAGTAGGTAACTGACTTTGACTAACTTTACAGCTCCCATCATAGTAACAATATTTTGTAGTTAATCCAACTAATTTAATAGTGAATGATAATCAAAATTGGTCTTGGTCTTGAGATCTCCCAACACTCGTGCTGCCAAGACCAAGACAATACTACAAAACTCTGGTGAATTTTTTGTTTTCTCCGAAAACACATTAGAGTATCTAGATTCCATTGACTTAATAAAATGGTAAGAAATTATTTTTATAGTTAGGAATTAATTTTGATTGGTATTCGAGGAAATGGTGAATTTTTGAAAAAAGATTAGAAATAATTGGAATTAACATTACAAAATATGTAGTTTCTCCATACTAATTCGCAACTACTGAAAAATATTTTATTTTTCCAAAAACAATAATATAGTCGAAAATTGCTGTCTTGCTGATAATATAATTTATTTGTGTTCACAAATACACCTCTACTTTCAATCAAATACTAATAATTACTGGAAGTCAATACGGACAGAAATGGTCTATTACTTATTAAGAAATATGTATTAAAATAAACTTAACAATTTGGTATCACTGTATAGGTAAATAAAATAAGAATAAAAGTTGAATTATGTATAATACATTTTAAATATTATTATCATTACAATAAATATTTTATAATTGGAACAAACAATACTTTTTTTAAATATTTCATTATCTGTGAAGTGAACATTAAAAAAACATCAATTTATAATTTAAAATAAATGTATTTATAAAAATTATGGGAAATGGTCAATAATTAGTAATTACCTACTTATATTTATTATAAATATAATAGGAACTTACAAACTTAATTGGACATTAAAAAAATAGTAAATTTAGTATAATTAGTAATAAAAGTAAAATGATTCATAAATTAAGAACACACGTAAAATTATATGAATATAATTCAAAAATAGCAAAGTTTTAAAACTAGTAAAATTAAAATTAAATTGTTTGACTTATTTTATGTTGGGTTTGAATTATTAATATGTTTTATACATTGGACTTTTACAGTTTCTTCTCATAATAGAATATACCATATTTATTAAAAATAATTAAGTATTTGCAGGCATATTAAAATTATTGTATAAATTCTTAATAATAATATATTATAGATTATCCAAATTTCAAGCTAAGCTTTGTTTTTTACTTTTGTTCCCATATAATACCTATATAATACTATCCTAATATCCCCCACCTAGCCAAAAATGTTGAAAGCATACAACAACAACGTTCAATGCTTACCGATAATGTACGAGTATTAATTTTTGAAGTCGGAACAACAAGTGAAGAGGATACAAAAAAAAAAATAAAACAACAAAATTCGTGAAAAATACGGTTGTGTTGCAGCTGTGTGGAAAGCGACGTCCCGCGGCGCACGCACGCGCACAGCTGGTGACTTTTCTCGGGCCTAATTAATTATTATAGACAATAATAATAACAACAATAATAAGTAATAACGTACGTGTGTTTACAACAATACAAAATAATATACTACAAGTGTTGTACGTGTTCATAATATACGCCGCTCGCCAGTACTAACGCGCAGCACGTCGGCGGTGAGAAGAAGGGCTTCGGCGGACTTTTTATTTTGTTTCATTATTATTATTATTTTCGTCGGCGGCGCGTCGCGTGCAGCTGCTGCAGTAGTCCACAGGTACCCAACGCGTTCGGGCGACTGGCTGTCTGTGCATGTGCGTGGTCGCGATAGTGAGTGTACCCGTAATATTATATTATTATTATTATTATTGTTAATAATATTATTGTTATAATATTATAATTACACGAGATCGTATGAAATAGCGACGTATTTTTCGTCGACAAGTCACGAGCACGTATTAAGTGATTTGGGCGGATAACTGTTTGCTCCCATATAGTAGTGGAAAAACTCGTCTCTGCTGCAGTTATCTTGATATTTATATCACCTAACCGTAATCACCACCAGACGACGTCGTCACCTGCGGTTTTGACGCATAAATCTTCGGTGCCGATCGACATAAACCGCGGTCCAGAGCGAGCAAACCGCTTACCTAGCAACCATATATCTATACCTATAATACTTCGACAATCGACAGCCGTGACAAACTTGAGGACAAATTGCGTAATATAAAAATATACCTATCGGAAAAATTGGAATAGTTACAGCGGAATAGACTGTGTGCGAACAGGAGAATCTTCGGTACCAAACCGGCGGCGGCGACTAGCTTTCTCGAGGCATCATCCGTCACGTTATATATGGTAAGCCTAAAAGTATAAAACACAAACATTTTGATACCTACTTAAACGCGGTCGAAAACAATAGATAGGTCCTGTAAAGCTTTACCTCTATACACGAAAGTCCGAAATTGATTACGATGACGAGTGGCAGATGACGGTCGGGATTCGTGCGATGGTATGTCGAAAAACAAGTTTTTGTGTTTTTTTGTTTTAATTTTTCCTTGTCCCTATTAAATTTTACGACGTTTGCCGACGTATTAGATACTATAAAATATATTATATTATATACACCTATAATACCTACTGTTAACCGCAAAATTTATGATTCTTTTTATTTTTCAAACCGGTAGGAAATCAAAGCGGAGTCCCGATCGTACGATCTTGAACTTATACATAATATTATGTTATGACGTTGTAATCGTTTGCGATCAGTATTTATTCAGTTCGCGAGTAGTGTAGTATATAACTTTTAAGTGGACTTACATTATAGGTATAGAATGCATAATATTATAAAGGTTCAGTCTAATTCACAGTTAGTAGCTTTCCGCAGAAAAAATATCCGCGTGCACTCGGGCGTATTTATTATTTTATTTGTTCGATTATGTGGTTATAAATTGAACCACTTGGAGTGAATATATTTATGCATAATGTGTATACATGCGTGGACAAATTTCACAGTTATCAAAGTTTACGATTTATTTACTATTATTGCCGTAGGTATAAGTAACTTTTTATATCCGGTCATGTACCTATTGTAGCCTGTGGGCACCTAAGTACCTACCTCTTTACGCTGAAAATACATATAATATTGTCTTAAGTAATGTATATCCATTATACAAGAGTTTTATTGAAAAACTTATTTTGTTTAAAACCTTATTCAATTTAATCACGATATATTATTATTAAGCAAATAATCTTGAAAATAAAGTAAACACCGCTTGCATTTACTTATCAAAACCATCACAGAGTTTTTAATGAAAATATAACTTGTGTGAATGTTCTTGTGCATAGTCTATTCAAATTAATAGAATGAGAAAATATTTATGATCAATACGTATCGCATTACTTAAGCGTCTGTAGTTTGTAACTGTACCTATTCCTATAAACTAGTAACAAATCAATTTAACTTAATTTCGCAACAAAAATATTTTCTCCGATACCTTTCTTTAAAAGCTAACGTTATCAGAAGAAAAAGGAACTATGATCACGTTCTTTGCTTTAATAATAACATTCGGACGTTTCGATAAATGTAATATTAAACCATCATTAGGTATTTACAAAAAAAACTTAAACGTACATTAGATTATTCGAGGATAATACAATTTCGGTTAAACAATATTTTTTTTATTGTGGTTCATATTATATTATGATACATTGGTTGCAGTAGCTCATTTTGTAACAATTTCGCTATCGATAGATACGTTTCATGTAAACAAAATAAAACCAAGCATTTATTATAGGTCTTAACTACCTATATAGTATATAATATAATACTTGTTCAATACTTTAAACCATGCTGTCATGTACTAATGGTTGCAACTTGCAACTATATTAATTGGATTATTAATTAGAATATTATCATGTAAAAATGATTATAAATTAAATAACCGTGCCAATTAAGACTATGTATTTTGATCAATGACTGTATTATATATTATCAGATCGTGTACCGGATTAATAAATAATAATATCCCAAGAATACCTGTAGGAATTTATTATTTGTCAGATCTTATGTTATGTATTTTTTCTACAGTTATTAGGTGCAAAATTGTATTGTTGATCAAAACGTAAACACTGTTTTTAGCAATAAACTGGTACAATTTACTATAGTATTTTTTATAAAGGATGTGATATAGAATACTGAAAAAAATATATAAAAATATAGTATATAGTTAATAAATATGTATCTCTTGTTATTATATTTTTACAACAAATCAATTTCTAATATTCTTATATGAACTCATGTCTCATGAATATTCTATAATATTACTATGGTCTACCATTTAGCTAGCTACCATTTAGTAAGTTTCGAGTCTAAATGAGATCAATAGGTACTTAAATCGAGAATTTATAATGAAATCTCCCAACTGGATGTACCTTTATATTTACGCATGTTTTCATTCAGCGATTAATGAATTTAATGAATTTTTTGTCAGTAACCGACCCAACACGCACACGACGAACACCACTTGTTTATACACAGAAAATATGCAATAAAAAAAGCGTATACCTTTATACTTTTATAGGTCCTATTACATATAGTGACTCCATTTGATAACGTATTTGTTACACCTATTACATTCTAGCACGATTAATTATTACCTATACTTTTCAGTATATTTTTAATTAATATGAGTTTTGTAGATTTCATACTAAGTAATGAAAAATTGAAAATATAGTCCAGTAGATACAAAATAATCATTTCGACATAATTTTTTTGTATTTAAATTCTTTATAAGGGTATTAGGAATAGGGTATTATGTATAAGTTGGTAGTTAATAGTTATTTCACACAATTGATAAAACTGATTGTTGTACCTAATATCCACAAACTATATATGGATAAAATAATTTAATAATTCAATATTTTGATGATGGAAGTAAATAATAATGATGATGTCGTTTTTGAAATACTTTAGCCTTGTCATGCCTTACAAAATATAGCATTAGGCATTTGGAATACTAATTTAGTATTATTAACCATATCGATTGTTGTTATAGTCTTCCTGATTATAAATAGTTGATTATTTTTATGATTAATATTTCACTCACTATTTTAAAATGTTATTGTGGCAAACGGATAGCATAAATGTGCAAACATAATATCACGACAATAATGAAATGACAACACTCATAGATTTTAAATGAGTTATAATTTTATTTTCAGTCGAAAAATTATGCTCACAAACTGTTTTATAATTTCGTTAAATCTACAAACATCTTTGAACAATAGATGAATCGCTTATTTCAAAAGTTTATAAGTAAAACCGTATTATATTTAATTATTAATTACATAACATTTCTTTTTTGCACCTCTACTTCAATTGTTATTCTTTTAGGATATGATTCATTTATCAAAGTAACCACATAATATGGCATAGGTATAATCTGAACATTCTTAACTGTCAAATTATAAGATTTATATATCTTTAAAGTTTAAAATTTAAATAGTACCTACTCGATTTTTTTTCTTTCGTTGTACCTTTTCACGTGTTGTCATACATACATATTATTATTATTATTATTATTAATAATTTGATGCATCCATAACCCTTATCATAATGTCAAGTTAAATAAAAATTTGCTTTGATGATGTATTTGAGCATAACTTGATTTTACTTTGTACAAAACAAATACATTTTTGAGAAAATAAACTGAGCAATGTATATTTTGTGCACATATAGTAATTATTTCAAAATTAATTTAGAATTATAAATTATTATTAGTTTTCATTTGATACCTATATGATTGGTTATCCTTACGAATTACCAAACATTAATCAGTTTTAATTACAAAATTGCATGAAATCATTTAATATAATATATTCATACAAATTTACTATTTAGGAATGCCATATTATTTAAACCAACTATTACAATAATTTACAATTAAAAAATAATTTCACTATTCTTCTATGAATAATAAAGAAATGTATAAAATGTAAAATGTGTTATTTATACTTAATAGTTATAATAGAGTATAAGTATTTAGATTAGTAGCAATTAAAATTAAAATATGTACATAAATATTTCATTTAATAAGATGGGTTATATAATACTTAAATACAAAATGTACTTAAAAACGTTATGAATATATATTTGTTTTTATAATGAATTTAAATTAAAACACATTTGTGATATTATTTTTAAATAGACGCAAAGAAAAGTACATTGGTATGTATTCAAGCATTTAAAAATTCAAAAATGATTTAATGTATTATTTTATTAGTAAAATGTATAGTTAATATGTACACTTATTTAATTCTAGCTATAGATATTTTTGCAATTTGTATTACATGATGCTCTAACTTGGTTATCGTGGTTAGATTATATTATAAAATATCAAATACAATTTCCAAGGTTCAGATCATTACGCGTTTAATTAATTTATTATGCTTTTGAACATTGTTACGTAGGTATATTATGTTTTGTATGATAAAAATGTTTGGTACAGCATAATGAATTGCATCTACTGTATTTGAAATAGTTTGTTTAACATATTTTACTCAAATAATTTATTATTCTGTGGACGATAGGTACCACGGAAATGTATAACAACCATCATAAAATAAGACTACACTCATCTACATAATATGCAATATGTAAACACTTTTCACAGATTTATTTGTAATCGCATATGTTTATCATGGGGGCTTATATAGGACTTATGTTCTTTGTAACTCATAATATTTATGTATGTTTACACTAACGTGCTTGGGGGTCATAAAAATTGGATTTTATAATAAATCTCTGTATATAAAATACAATAATTGGTAATTTAAATTATGGTTTTATTTTATTACTTCAACTTTAAGCTTATTACTATTTGACTTATTATTAAATTCAATATTCAAATAGTCTCAATGAGTAATTTAAGCTAACGATTTGCTTCACTTACTTTAGATTTGATTAAAATATTTGTTAAAATTATAACAGTTACGAGTTGTAGTGAAACAAAAATATATGGACTAATAGTAACTGTGGTTAAATATACATTTCAGTTTTTATATTTACAACTAAAACTAACGTATGATCATTGAAAATTCATAATATTTTAAAAACGATTCTGAGGTTTGTTAGAGCCATGTTTATTACTGAGATTTCTTAAAAATTGTTCGATGGATAGTTGTTGGTAATTTGTTGGTACTCGTGTAATATGTGCTTTTTACCAAAAAACAATGCGTATGTGAGCTGTAATTTACCTACTGATAATTGATTAAACTAAAATGTACTCAATGTATTAGTACTGCCGACGATTATCAAGTATTTTAATAAATTATACATTGTTATTTTGTTTCTACGTCATCCCAGAAAACTTAAAATTAACTGTCGTATTGTGTCTTAATGGGTCGTCACCATTTCTATTACAGTTGTCGATAAATCACTTACCTACGAAATGGAAGGACGCAACCCACTGACATGACTAAAATAATAAAATATCTAAAAGTAAGTTACCTATCATGAGTTTTTGTGGATATTTACCAGTTATCTCGATAGCTATTATAGTATTGTATCACAGTTATGATATGTTGGTGGCCTGGTGAGGAGTGGTCGTACGCTCTGAGCATACCTACTGGCCGTCGTTCTAGCACTTGGATGGGTGACCACCTGGTTTTTAGCAACACATCCTTGCCATACATACAAATACTTATTTCAAATCAACCTTTTCCCCTTAGAAACAGCTAATGGAGACAGTTTCCGAGCTTTAAATTAATTTAAAAAAAATGCATATCTCAATAACTCAAGTCACTGGTACTTTCCTGTCATAAAATAAAATACAAGTAGGTATGTATAATTCTGGTAGATATAGTATTCTACAACCGCACAGTTGTTTGGTAGATAGCATACTACACGAGTATCAATTTTTACTCAGCATATGGGAAATTAACACTTTAAAATACCATATAACATTTACATAATTAATACATTTTATAATTAATTTAAACGGCTCCGTTTTTTTTAATTTTAAGAAAAATTAATAAAAAGTATGACTTATAGACACCTACTATATTTATAATATTTAATTATACGCTTGTACACAAATATAAATTATACATCAAATAAACTTTTTATTAAAATATAATATATATATACAAAAATATCTACACTATTTTATATTTAACACTAAAATGTTGTATATTATTATTCATGCCCTCTAAATTATAACCTAGTCTTGTTTTTGTCTTGTCTTGAGTAAAACGTTTTTAAACATTTTATTTTCACTTAACAATTTTTAAACCTATAAATACCTATATTATATTCGTCTAAACTTTATTAACTATTATTGTGAGCATGTAAAGATTAAAGCTGTAATAGATTGTGTGTTAATAAAATGAGCTTATTGATTAATTGAATTTATCTAAAAACTAAAAAAAAAAAAAAATGAAATAAATTATAAATATACTGATGAGTTGTTTCGTCATGAATGGAGCTAACTATTTTTAATTCAATTTCATACAAAAAATACATCAAATAAATATTTTTCTTTGGAATATTTATTTCTGTAGAATTGATCAATTAATAAAATTGATAGTTGATGTTGTATCGTTACAACAGACAACTTCAGTATTGTTGTAACTTATAATTGTTTAAAAAAATGTATTAAAAATTAGTTGCATAGGCCCAATGATGATTGCACAAGTATGATTTCTAGA
>PVMI01032655.1:9122-20439 GCA_008528875.1 Aulacorthum solani | reverse complement strand
ATTACGTAATATAATATTGTATACTATTAGTTTTTATTCGCGAGGATTGGGGCCCGAGGGTGTGTTATTTGCAACGATAATGATTATTATTTTTATTTTTTTAACTTTAATTATTTTAATTAAACAGATCGATAATAATAGTATAGTATAATTCGATATTGTTGTGTGAGTGTGGGTGTGTGTGTGTTTGTTGTGTGTCATATATTATGATTGTAAAGAGTAGAGCAATATAATAATGGAACGAGACACGATACCATGTTAATAATTATAATAATAATATAAGATAAGAGACGCTTGTGATGTGTGGGTGTGTGGGTGAACACGACGACGGTGAGTTTCGTTAAAATAGTATGATGGGTGGTATTTGTGTGGGTGAGAGGGTTGCTGTACTGTTGGAAGGACGACTGAGTGAAAAGAAGGGAATGTCCGGCCATAAAAAAAAAATGTATGCATATAATATAAACGTATATCATGTACCTACACACGAACATATTATCATTATAATATGTAATAATCTGAATATACGGAAACTGCTCGACGATTGTAATACAATTATTATTATTGTTATGCATGTTACGATAAAAATACGTTCATGAGAATGTAAAACGAAAAACAAAACAAAACCAACACTTTGCGGAAATACAATATTATTTATCCACTAAATATAATATAATATAATATCATATTTTATCGACCACTTAACAAAATGTTACGCACACCGTCGAGACGAGACTGCACGCGTACGTTAAAAAATCAATGTTTAAAAAAATTCAAAACGAAAAAACGACGAGAGTATACGCGCAAAACAACGAGCCGTGTGTTTTTCTTTTTTTTTTTAGTTCGGAAATAGTTAATAATAATAATAATAATAATAATTAGGTAATAATAATAATAATATATGTTAATATTTATAAATTTGGGCGGTGGCAGCGGCGGCTACTGCTGCTGCTGCTTGTTCGGCGGCGGCGGCGACAGCGGTGCAACAGAACGCGAGGAGTAGTCCAACAGTGACGACGAAGAAGACGCGGACGACGAGCCGGACGACGCGACAGCGATCGTCGGCCGAGACGATCGCGGCGCTGGCCACCGGAACGATCTGACGAGCGTCGTTTTCCGTCGTTGCGCCCGGCGTCGTCGCTGCCGTCGTTGGCGGCTGCTGCAGAAAAGTCTGTTGTCGTCGTCGCTGCTACTGTTGCTGCTGCTATGGCGGCGGCGACGGCCACTACCAGACAGCAAGGGTTAGCACCAGTCGTCCTCGTCCGAATCGCTGTGCCGGCTGCTCACCCGGCCACCGCTGCCGCCACCGCCGCCGCCGCCGCTCTTTTGCCGCCTGATCGCGGACACCGACGACGACGACGACGGCTGCTGCTGCTTGGACGACGACGACGCGTACCCGTTGCGCACCGGCGACGGCAGCAGCCGGCCGCTGCGGCCGATCGACATGGCTTGCTCGAAGCTGAGCGGCGGCATGGCCGTCATGGCCATACTCTGCCTGGCCACGGCCGCGGCCGTAGACGTGGACGACGCGGCCGCGGGAGGCGGTTTGGGCAGCGCCGCCGGTTGATTCCGCGTCGGCGACGCGTTCAGCTTCGGGAAATTTATCGAGGCCGAGTGGTGCGGCGGCCGGAGCTGCAGCGACGACGGCTTGTTGGGCGTGGGCGGCAACCGGCGCCTGTTGTAACCGGCCACGGCCAGCACGGGGTAACTGCTGTTGACCAGCACGGACGGCGGCGGCATCGTCATGGCCGCTGCGGCCGCCGACGCCGCGGCCGCCCCGGTCATCATGGCCGACACGGAAGTCGCGTGGCCGCCGCCACCCAACAGCGAATGCGACGTCTGGTGCGGCCCGTGGTGAGACACGGACGACGATGACGACGGCGGCGGCGCCGGTTGCTGGTGCTGTTGCTGCTGTCTCGACGACGTCGGCCCGGCGGCGGCGGACGACGAAGCCGATGCCCCGCCGCCGCCGCCTCCTCCGTGGTGCTGCTGCTGCTGATGGTGTTGTTGCTGCTGCTGCTGATGGTGGTGGTGGTGCTGCTGCTGCTGGTGCCGGCCACTGCCATTCGTCGACACCGGCGAAGGGGAACGCGACCGCTGGTCCAGGCTGGTGGTGCCGTAGTACGTACGGCCGCTCTCCGACCTGTCCGGGCTGGGTGACCGGACCGGACTCGTGGACGCCGACCAAGAACCTGCGGGACAGACGTGAACACGCGCACGACCACGTTTCATAGTTATTATAATATTATGGTTTAAACCGTTATCATGGTATATTATACAGTTATATAATGTCATCGCAATAACATAATATTGTAATATTATGCTCTAAGATATAATATTATATACGTATTGTATAGTAGGTATAATAATATGATACATCGATGGCTTATCGCACTCATATATATACTAATATGTATATGTACATATCGATCGCGATTATGTATTATTGTTCAAAAATATCAAATATACACTAAAAATCGAGTGAAGAATTATTATAGCCGTTGCTTTAAAAAAAACTTGAATTCGCAGTTTTTTCCGTCATAATAATAAACCCAATATGCCTATAGACTTTGTATTCGGATGGACCTAAAAAATGCGATTCGGAGGAAAGTTGACTTCTTTATTGATAATTATAGTATTATGTTCTGCGCACCATAAGCCATCGAAATATGTCTGGTTAAAAGTCGCATCTAGTCGAGGACTGTATCGTATCACGAAACGTTAACTCCTCGACGGTTGATACGACCGGCGAGTGTTTTGTACATGTTGCTTAATCTATACGTATATTGGTATGGAAATATAAAATAATAACAATAATATGTATAAAGTGGCGACGTATGTTAATAGCGATGTTGCGCAGTGAAATTTCGGAGACGATTTCGGACCCTGTTCCCTCGATTTCGGTTTTTGAATTTGTAAGGATAAAAACTCGTCTAAGTATAGAAATCGTAAACGGATAGATGGCAGCTTATTAGTTATTACAATCTCATGACACAACCAAATAGCCTCGTTGCCGGAGCGGCGTAACTATACCACACACGCCGTTTGCAAGACAACCCTAAACATAATTCCAAATTTGCCACCTAGGCGAGTGTGAGTGTAGAATTGTGCAAATGGATATTTTATTAGTGTACCTATATAGACTATAATATAATATGAGCCCTGCAAATATAATACTTTTTTCGGGGATTTCGCCTGAACCCTACACGGGTGATTGGTAAATTCGACTACGAATTATTTCTGGTAAAAATGAATAACATGTAAAATTGGGTTGAATAAAAAAAAAATCCCATGTCTATAATTATTTATTATCCTACAGTTTTTCTTTAGGAACCGATAAGCAGAAAATTCGCATTATCCTCCAAATGTTATATTGTTTTATTTACATTTTGAAATAATTAAGTAGAAAATTGCCTATATTGAACTCCTTAAAAACAGTAGGGATCGAATCCCCTTAATATTTAATTTAATTGACATGTGATCAAACTCGAAAGCAAGAAGGTCGTCTCTTGTCTTTCGTCAATTTGTTACGATATACTAATTATCAAGCAAGTTATGGGTGATTATTATATTATGTAAAATATTAAAACATAAAAACTTTCACAACAAAAAATAAAAATAATGTAAAAAACCAATAAGAAATACAACTATTGATAGCGTATTATGTTGTTACCGCTCTAAGTTTGATCACAGGTCCATATAATATTCACTTAAATTAATATTAAAGTCAACAATACAAAATCGGTGCTACTGAATGCAAATTGTTCGCGTTTGTAAGAATGCGGAGACAACACATCACGTGCTGGTAGCGTCTTCCTAAGCTAAGTATTTACGTATGTTGAAAGGCTACAGCAATTATTATGATTATTTATTATTATTTACTGCCTACTTAAGGTATTATGTAATCTAGTGTCAAGAGTGTAAAGCAAAGAGTTTTCGATAAATCGCAGTCGAATGCATATTATAATTATTATTGACGGGTTAACGCGTATATTCGATATTGAGTATAAATTCATTATATATATATTCATTCATATATATTATGTAGGTACATAATATTATTATTATGCATGATACCTATATTGGCTGTATTCGAGAATCGTCAAGTTTTATTATTGTACATTAATTAATAATAATTACCAATCGTTTGATTCCGAGAGTTCATATAATATACACATCAAACGAATGGAAAGTACAGTATTTTGATTTTCTGAAAGGTAGAAAAGGGCGAGGAAATCGTACGAAATGCATTTATAATAATTATAATTTTATAACATTTGATTGATTAATGGAACATAACGTAATACATTTCAGTATTCTGATACTGAGTACGTGTTTAAGATATCGGCTAAAAATAATATTATTATTGAGCACAAGACGACGGTCTAAATTATATAATATTATCAAGGTTAAACGTTATAAGCTCACGGACTGTTGTCGATAAACAGATGATTTTAACATTGTATATTATACGAAATGACAAATGCTTTGGATGAGGAAAGAATCCAGAAAAAATTTAGCATAAAAATTATTATTGTGTGTATTCTTTAAACAAATAACTAAATTATGATATACAAAACAATTAAATGTTAAAATGCAAAAATAGAAACGGTTGACCTATGAATCCAATTCTGAAATTCTTTTAACCAAAAAAAAAGGTACTTATGTAATAAGAAAGATTTCCTTGAGCGACCTGAGCGAGTCTGCACACTCGTCGTAGCTTTAAAGATTCCGATATCGTCTCAGAGTAAACAGCAATACAGTGGCTATTTTATTTCGGCGGAAAGCTTTCGTTTCAAAACGTTAATATTAAATAGTATTATATTAACCGCATTCATATGACCAATTTACTTAAAAACCAAATAAAATCCTTAAACTATTAGGCAAATAAACAAATTGCGTAATATACACTGCAAGGCGATTCACCAGGCATACTCACCACTATTTTTTTTTTTAAATAATTCAGTTATTCAAAATATGATTTATAATGATTTCTAAATAGGATATACTTAATGACCATATTTTATTTTTTAGGTATCTACTAAATATACTAAAGGGACGTCTTGTGGAGATACAAACTTTTGATTTTCAAATGAAAACATCTATTTTCTCATTATTTAGCGAATTATGTAATTTTTTTTTTTATTGGAAGAAAAAGAGGCTTCAACATCTGTGGTTTTTATAGCCTTGTGTACAATATGTCACATTGTGTGATTTACATTAATAATTAAATTTCAAAGGTTACAATAGTCTTAAAAAATGAATACACGATAAACAAAGATTGTCTACAATGTTAATTTGTGTAAGGAAATTTAAAATTTTTATAGAATTGTCTTCATGGAGAGCTTTTTCTAAGTTGTTGGGTATTGATAAGGCATTTCGGATGTTTTGAAGATCTGGGCAGTCTAGGATGATGTGTTGTATGTGATGCATTATAGATTATGTCTCTAACGTATCAAAATCGGTTATGGTCATTTGCAAGTATTAAGTAATTAATATTAATTCATCAACGTTTATAATTTGTAAAAATGGTCCAAGTATTATAATTAATACTATATTCCGTATGACATCTATTTTTTTGTTTTAAGGACTTTTATCCTAATCTTTTATTTAATAACTGTGATCGTTCGAATTTTGAATGAAGTACATCAATATTTCAAAAAAAAAAAAAAAAATTACCGACCAAATAATTCACAGAAAAAGTAGGGAGTTCTCATTTGAAACACAGAAGTCTGCAGACTATGTATCTCCACAGGACATTTGCTTTAGTAGTTCGACAATTTTCGAGAATTTCAATATAAGGTATTGATGTATATTTAAAAGTTCTGAAAATCAATATTTAAATAATTCCCCATTGAAAAAAAAATGGGGATGAGCATGTTTGTCGAATCATTGTGTATATAAATATTGAGTATATTATGCTTCGAATAATACTTTTTATGCATATTTTAATGAGTGTAATAATAATTGACCAACGAAACTACTTTTTGAATTTTTTAGCATGTAAATGTTTTTTTTTGTTTCTGTTGTAGTATAATAATATTATATAGTATACTGTATACAGCTCATGCGGGCGAATGATTATTATATGTAAAATGTACACAAAAATAACTTAAATCTATACCTACTGTATTAAAAAAAGAATAGCATAATAAATAATATAATACCTAATATACTTGTATTGTCAATAATATATGAATTAATTGGAAAATAATAATAAGATGATGTATACGTAAATATAGCAAAGTTAGTCAAACAACATTAAATGATCAAAATATGTCACAGTTGTATTACAATATTGTTGAAAATAATAATAATAATAATAATAATAATGATATATTAAATTTCGTAATGTGCAGTATAGTATATTATACGCGTATGTACACACTCGATAGAAATGCCGTTAAAAATTTGAACGAAATACGAAATTTCAAGTACAACAAAAATAACAATATAATCATCGTACAATTCTATATATATATATATGTATATATTTATATTATAATATATAATATTATGTACTATATGTATATCGATTCGCAAGTAATAATAAAATGATATAATAATGATAAAGAAAAAAATACGTGCAATAATAATTGTACCGTTATCCTTATGTCTGACTTTGAGTACCTTGACCTAACGAAAAAAAAAAAAAAACCACTGACGGTTTACCATCGAACATGTCACATCATCATCATATAATATATTATGCTGAATATAATATAATACACGTTTGATCGTTACAATTCCGAATATCGAGGTGCGTCGGTCAAACACACAGATTACATACATTATATATCGTTGTCCCAAGATATGTATTTAACAATTCATTACTAGGGCCAGGGACTTGTCAAGTGATGTATGAATATTTTTTATCAGATGTAGGGATTTCATGTTATTTTTCATTTAATTTTGCATAATATACTTTGTTAATATTGTGTTTGCATACTTTAAAGGAATAATAGTAAAATTATGATTATAATAGGCTAATGGCTATTAATAAATAAATGTATGTATAATAATGTTATGTATATAAAAGAAAACCCCATTTAATAGTAAATAATTAATTTGTTATGTATTTTTCATGGAGATACACGGTTCCCTCCTGGACGAAAACTTAATACAATTTGTTTAAAAATCTATTTATCCTCAAAAATAGTCATTTTATTTGATATAGTCACATATACGTGACAACTAAAGGATTTTCAAAGCATATTTCTAAAGAAGTTCCTAGCCCTTGTCATAATTGTTATTATTATAATTGCACCGACGTGCGATTATTAACGATACATTATATATATATATATATTGCGTGATATTGAATGATATGTGTGCGGTGTTAGAGTACGATATGTACGTCTTCGATCGACAATTACTAATATTATACCTACCCGTTGACATTTAATCATATAAAAACGCAACTGACTAGAATATATTACTATAATGATATTATTTATTTTATTTTTTAGAAAAAGGTCGTTACAGCGTCGAGATAGATTCGATGTCTTTGGGTACCTACGTAATATCATCGTATGTATATTGTACATATTGTAGCGACAGATTTGTCTAATACGGTATGTGTGTGAGAGAAAGTGTGTGATGAACAGTATTCGAGTACCTAATTATAATACATATTATAATATGTTCATTTTGGTAAAAATTGTGTGTTTACCTCTAGGATGACGACGATGATCCAGCTGTTTGACGATCTCGACGACGTTGGACACAGTGTCGCTGAAGCCGATCTCGTGCGGATGATGACTGTGGTGATGGTAGTGGTGAGATTGTTGATGGTACCTCCTGATTGGCGACGGGGTATGACGCTCTCTACTGTGTTCACCCCGAACGGCAACATCATAACATATAATATAGTAATCATGTTAACTGGGTTTAGGGTAAATAAACAGAACCAGGGAGACCCTGTCCTCCACTCCTTGTACATGCACGATTTACCCCCTAATCAATACACATTGTTTTTTTTTTTTTTACATTAGAAACATAATATGTGAATATAACAATATGTTTCCCTCTCTGAGCAGAATACACGAATTTTAAAACGATATTTTATTATGCTTAAAATACGTCAAATCTCTAATCGACGTAGCTTAATTAAAATGATATATGTACATTTAGTCAAAATAGGATTGAAGCTTTGGGGGAAACGCTCTATGAATTTCCTTAGCATTATGATTCGTGATCTAACAACCTTTAAACGTCACTCATGAAGATTACAACAAAAAAAAAAACAAGTTTTTAATAAGTAATTTATCATTGTTTAGCTGAAGTGAAAACGTTGAGGTTAAACGAACCTTTGTAAGATAGGGCAGAGGCTTATAGTTTTTTTTATAATGTTTTGGTTGTTTGCATTCTATTTGGTTTTGTTACCGATCTCAAGCGCAAAAACCGCAGCAGCGTTCGGGAGGGGGGGACGAATTGTTCGCGTGAGACAGAAATTTGCAATGCTGCTGGTGGATGTAGGGCTGGTAGATTGATCTAAGTCGATAAGTCGGTCGGTCGGCCTAAGTCAGTCGTGTAGCTACCTATATGTGCTTGTAAAATAAACCTGTATTATGATCGTCCTTTGCTCGTTGTGGGAGGGGGACTTATAAAATTACGACTATTCCTCCCATCCCATCGACCTCTCGCCCTCAATCGCGGTACACACGGTATAATAGGGACGTCATATGAGTCATATGGCTGACCGCTTACCGTATGCTCGGCGACCGCGATCTCTGCTGTCTGTAACCGGGATGTAAGTGCATACCCTGGTGCTGGGGCTGCTGTCCGTCGGAGTTGGAATCTTCGGACGGCCTCCGCGATGAAATCACCACGTCCGTCAGCTCCATCACCTGTAAATCGCCCATGCCCTAGTGTATAAATATACTGTTCCCGCGTGTATATATGGCGTTTGCGGACGTTAATACGAACAATATACGCATAATATTATATCATCCATATAATAGTATGTATTGTGACGTATTAGCGGCGGTTATGCTAGTATTTATATTATATAATAATGTTAGCCTTATTTACACGTATTATTACATTATAATAATATAATAATGGGAATGCTGTTCGAAAATCAAACAAATAATAATGGTATAACATCAATGATAATAATAATAATAAAAATAATCATAAAAAAATGGATAAAAATAAAATATAACGAAACCAAAACCTGATGTATATTATGTAGGTACCTAAATAATAACAATTAAGTTTTCAGGAACAAAAAAAAAAATGTTTAAAATAAACATTTCTTTTCTCAATTAAAGCCGGAAATAAATATTTTATAATATACTATGTATATTATAATAAATTCACACACACGGCAGTACTTTGCCGGTAGTATTTACTGAACGGGAAGTATATTATGTAAGGGACTAGTCCTGTATTAAAAAAAAAAAAAAAATATGTAATAATAATAACTGCTATCCCGACGGTAGGGTATAGTGTTATCGGAATTTTTTCTTTTTTGAAAAAAAAGAAAACTACGGTAGAACACAAAAAAAAAACAGTATAGGAAAACAAAAAAAATTAAACGTTAAGTATTATAGGGTAGTGCGGTTAAATCGTACATGTTGTTTGTACATTAAAATTTCGTGAGGGAATCGAAAAATAAAAAAAAAACAAAAACGGCGGGAGTTATTTAAAATTATTTCACCAACCGACCACAGTTCTATATATATATATATGTATAATATGTATAATGTTAATAATGAAAAAAAGTGGATAAGATGTTGAAAAGTGCATGCAAATTTTGCGCCACATGCATCGTGCAAAATTAAAGTCTATAAATATTATAAGTATAATAATAGTTAGAAATACATATACCTAAATATAACATAATAATTATTAAACATATTAATCAATTTTATACATCTATCCTGGAATAATATTATATAACAACGGTCAAATAGTGTCCGTCCAACACTAAACAATAATATTTAGTATATACGATAGAATATAACAATATAACAATACCTAATAATAATAATAATAATAATAATATAATATTACCTTAATGGCATACCTACCTAAATTAAAAATATATAATATGTATGCTACATAATAATAGTGATATCCTTACCAAGTCAACAAATAATAATGATAATAATAATAATAATAATAATTGTAATAATAATAATAGTAAACAAATCGTTCTAAATCATCTAAACTCTCTATAAATATTTAACATGTCGTTTTCGTTTCAACGAAGGGTCGCGAAGTGAGCGTATAATATATATATACACACAAATATTTGATATGATATATGTATATATATATGTATACGAATATATACTTAAGAGAGAGTTCCATCAAGTGACTAGAGTCTATGCAACCACACAAAAAAGGTCTAAATATACAATTATATGTATTATCGAAATCCATAGTTTCCGAAAAAAAAGTCGAAATTCAAGAGTTCTACGTATATAAACGAAATACAAAAATATAACAACATATAAAATTATATTTTATATTATTGTATATATTATAATATAAATCAACCAAGGAGTAAAAAAACACAACGTATCTATCTCCGGGGGAGTTAATAAAATCTCAAACCATCAAAATATACCTTTTCTAAAATATCGCCACGTCTCCTCCTCAAACGTTTGGATTGCGTTATATACCGCTGAAAATACACAAACACAGAACCGTTTTACACACAGATTGTAGTCACTCGACACAATTAAACATTTATTGGCACTTGTGGAATCGATATCATCAGTTAACTATATATATAATATTATATTATTATCATGTTGTAATTATAGTGCGTAGGTATATCATATTATTGTATTATATTATATTATTAAATAATGTACATACGTTATTGAACCATAGAATTAATATTTTCATTATTTGCAGATTTTGATTTATATAAAAGTAAGGTAGGGTACCTTTACGCATGTATAAATAATAAATACTAAATGTAGGTACCTATACTATAAAAATATATCGTATGCTCTAGTAATAATCATCGCCTACACTCATTAATAATAGGCCTTACAAGTCTCGTCGTTGTGAGTTCTAGACTTAAAATATGTATAACGGGACAGGGTGAACTCTCTAGGGGTCGGGTTGACGTATTCATGAGTAAATATTACTTGGTCATACGGTCATCACCTTTTTAGACCTGAAACAAATAAAACCAACCGTCACCGGTGTATTAGACAGCTAAGTTTAAAACGCCACCGGAATCGGTGAGAAAATGATGAAATACTACTACAAATGACTACACACGCAACACCATTAAACATTTCATTCGCCACTTCAATACCTAATCATATTGTAATCGCTAAGTGAAGAAATAAAC